>CM038681.1:175175343-175354146 GCA_021605205.1 Aegilops longissima | reverse complement strand
ATCTTTTATTCCCGTCCATACCTGTTACGGTTTGTTTCCTAGAGCAGCACTTAGGAGCAGTTGGAAAATAAACCACTTTCAACACCCGGGCGCTAAGAGACATAGGATCTTGTAGAATCCGCCAGGCTTGCCTAGCCAAGATAGCCAGATTCTCAATTTCAATGTCTCTAAATCCCATGCCTTTTTTAGGCAATTTAGCAAGTATTGCTGATGTAGAGTATGGAAGCCCAGCCTCATGACATGGAGAAGAATTTGCAAATTCTGCCTTGAGCTTAGCACGTCCTCCAATCTGCAACATGGCCCAAGATGTATCACGTATTGGGCCTCTTTTCTGGGAAGTGGGAGGCGATGGTTCCAGAACACCGTGGAGGTTGTTATGTTCTACTGTTCATCACGAATCCCACAGCTGTCAGCCATTAGATTTAGCACACCAACGGTTATGATTGATGCTCCAGATCCAATTCAAAACTGATACGCTATATAGTAGTATAGATAATAAAGTGGCCACATGCATCTATCCGATGCAGAGGCCGAGGGCTGATCTCCTTTTCAAAATAAAAATAAATAAATAAATGCAATGTTCTAAAGCCACATGCTTCAACTAGCGCTGTACGCGTGCTGCATGAACTACTCAAGATTTCCTACATGATCTGAATCCGAATGTTTAAGTTCCACGCGACTCACGCCGCTGATAGGTTTGAGCTAACTATGTGATCTGTATGCATGATACTTCTACTTCCGCGGCTCTCCGGCCTAGAAGATTTAGCTAACTAAACATTGATCTAGGCCAAATCTTCCCATTTGCCGCGAACGCAACTAAGTTAATGGGGTTGAGAGACACCTCAGCTAGTCGCGTGAGGCTACCAGAAAGTGGTCGATTCATGGATGCAGTTATAAAGTGTTCCGATTGGTTGCTTTTGCTCACTCTGTTTATCAAGATGACCATACAAAGTGTGTTCGTCTTGGGGACCCCCAGAAAGCTATGGCTAGAGATTTCTTGTGCAACACTGTTAATAGGGTTCAGAGGATCATGCACGAAATGATTATGTGTTATGCTTTTTAATCTTCTCGATGTTCTGAGAAGGTCTCTGAACTTGTTCTCTAAGCTTGTGGCCACCAAATTTTGCAAGCATCTAAGACATTTGGTCATAATCGAAGTCACTTAAGTTTTAGTTTTTTTAATCTTACCCCCAAACTTCACTAAATTGACAAGAATTACCCTTTTCAAGAAAATCCTCAATTTATACCTCTAATTTAGACATTTATGCCACATTTTAACACCCCTGCCACTATTTATCTCCAATTTTAATTTTTCCCAATTTGGTGCTGATTTGGCAGGCCACGTAGGTATTTATTTCATTTTATGCTAGTTTTATTTCTGGTTTTTTAACGTCTGTCCGCACCGAACAGGGCTGAGTCGCCGTGCACACCTCGTCTGGCCGCACCCAGTCGCCTCGCCCATCTGGTCTCGCCGCACCAAGTCGCCACGCTCGCGCTTGTGTAGTGGAGAGTGTGCCGCACCTGTGTCTTTCCTTGTTTGGATGTATTTCTCCCGCTCCCCCTTCTCTTTCCTCCCACTGCCCATGCTTCTTTCCTTTCTCGTCAATGGAGGACTCGAGGCGATCACAGCGACGGAGCGCTGGATGGAGCACACGCCGCCACCGTCCATAGGTAAGCTCTCGTCCTCCTCCTCCATCTCCTCCAAGTACTAATTTCCTTGATGGAGAGTGGTTCTTCTACATCCACTCTTGGTGCACCCATGCAAGAAAACATATCAAAACATTTCAAAAAAATCTGAAACTTTGTGGAAATGATCATCAACATATGTTATGGGGGCTTGCAAAATTTGGTGGTCAAATAACATTCGAGGAGCTCTCTACAAAAAAGACAAAATCACTGAAAATTAGTCAAAATGTAGGTGCACTATTTGAGCAGATTTTACAATTTTGTCTTTTTTATAGAGCGCTTCTCGAATGTAGTGGCTGCACCCACTTTCGATGCACCCACGGTGCACCCACGCAAAAAAATATATTAAAATATTTAGAAAAAAATTGAAACTTTGTGGAAATGATCATCAACAAATGTTATGAGGGCTTGCAAAGTTTGATGGTCAAATAACATTCGAGAAGCGCTCTACAAAAAAGACAAAATTGCAAAATCTGCTCAAATAGTGCACGTACATTTTGACTAATTTTCAGTGATTTTGTCTTTTTTGTAGAGAGCTCCTTGAATGTTATTTGACCACCAAATTTTGCAAGCCCCTATAACATATGTTGATGATCATTTCCATAAAGTTTCAGATTTTTTTGAAATGTTTTGATATGTTTTCTTGCGTGGATGCACCAAGAGTGGGTGTAGAAGAACCGCTCTCTTTCCTTGATTTGTTGTGCCTAACATGACTAAATGCATCTTAAGTACGCTGAGCTTATAAGATACATCAGAGTATATAAACCTAGCCCGAAAATATCTTACAAAATGAACAGATCGAACATTAAGATCCTGTCAAAAACAAATATTTCAAACTGAACTGCTACCTACATGGAATGATTTTGGCGATTCGCACAGAACTTTATGATGGCGACACAGGCTTTGAGAAAACAATATAATCGATCATGCACATCAAACCAAACATACATATATCGACCACAGCTAGCACAAATATATGCATTTGATGATTGATGAACAGAATATAGTCATGCATGGTCCCAACACGAAGATTTAATATTGCTAAACCGGATCTCTTGGATCATTGGCAATGGAGAAGACTGGACGAACACCATTGTTTTTGTGTAGATGCACCTGAAGACCGACACGAGAGCGATCAGTACCTTCCAGGAGAGTCTCACATGTAGTTAATCTAATGGTCCATGCTTAATGCTACAAGAAGAATGGTTAATTTGCTTAGATACGCATCTTTGCGGTTGCTCAATCTATGCGATGCCGTGTCGAAACCTGCTCTACTTTTTCGTGACATGATCATGAGCAGGTATTGTGTTTTGTTCATTCCTGTACTCTACCTAGTGAGAAATGATAATATAAACTACTCCCTCCGTTCCTAAATAATTGTCTTTCTAGAGATTTCAATAAATGACTACATACGAAGCAAAATGAGTGAATCTATAATTTAAAACATGTCTACATACATCCGTATGTTGTAGTCCATTTAAGATGGCTAGAAAGACAAATATTTGGGAACGGAGGGAGTAGTTGCTAGAAATCCCCATAGATAGGGAATTTGTGATGTTTGTTGATAACTCAGTATGTCATATATGTTTGCATCACCTAGTTCGACGACCCTTTCGGTCCGTTGCCGCTCTGTTATCGTACCATATATGTTTTTGATATATTCTGGTGTATTCCATGTTTTCGTATCCATAACGCACCCAACCCGCTTTCAAATCCAACAAAATGAAATAAGATATGGTATAAGCATTATCCCTTTGAATCAGATCCGATTTCAACTATTGTAATTCAGTACCATGTAATTCAGGGGCGAACCTAGAAGAGAATACTGTTGGGTCAGTTCTATTGCTTATAGCTCATTTTCTACTAAAAGGGCAGCCCCGGTGCTTATAGCTCATTTTCTACTAAGTGAACAAATTTTGTGAAGGATTTGTTATTTTTAATTGGGTTCAACTCACAGAGTGGTTCTATATCAGCTTAATTCCTCCCTATACGATTTGATAATTCGCCGAATCTGTTCTATCATTTTTTGATAAAAGACTTATTCCATCGTATAGATGTACTCTTCCCGCTTCTTTTTACTCCGCATATAACATTTGTCTTAAGTCATAAAGTTTGACAAAATTTTATATTAAAATATATCAATACCTACAATACTACAAATATACAATATGAAAATTAATTCCATGATGCATCTACTGATATTGATTTGATATTGTGAATGTTTATAATATTTTCTATAATCTTGTTCAAACTTTACGAAATTTGACTTCACACAAAACTTCTATGCAAAGTATTTCATATCCAGACTGACCCAACAGAAAATAAATTTGATGGTTCTTAAGTTTGGAGTTGACCTCAGCTGCATGTGTGGTGCATGTAGGTGGGTCCAAACTTCCGTTTATATTTTCTGTAGTTATCTCTTGTGTTCTTTGATTTAGCACACTAGCTTTCTTGTAAGCGTCCCTTCAAAAACCAAAAGCAAACATGTCTCTTCTTCTTATTCAAAAACCAAAAATAAACCATGTGGCCTATCAAAAGGAAGGTGAAGTGGTATTTCTTCCACTCACTTTGATACCTTTTAACTTCTATAAGATGGATCAGGTTTAGGAAGATAGATGGTTGGAAAATGCATCTTTTCGGCCAGGCGCACTGGTGCAGTTGAATCAACGGTGTGTCGAACAAGCACAAAGTAATTGCAGAGATTTGTGTATCACCCTTATAAATAATTATTTTAGCTATGATTAGCCGAGGGAGAATTGGTACGAAATATGGTCCCAATTAACTACTGATTGGCATGGCAGTGCTTTCTTGGTTGCTATGTATATGTAGAAACCACATGGTCCTTGGTGCGTAGATATTTTCTCTCCTTTATAGGTTATGTATTTATGCACACATTGACTCCATTCCTGATCAATGGTTCAACAACTGGAGGAACGGGAGTTGGTGACGACAACTTGTGCAGAGGTAGCATGGGTAGCCAAATAGGTATTTACCCAGCATGGATATCGATATTTGGGGATTTCAGTTTGTTCTTTTAATGTGCTTTGGTCGTGCGCATCTCGGATGCGGTAGTTAAGGACTGTCATGCTGTTGTATTAACTTGATGTGATGATGTGTATTCAATAAAAGCTTTCTTGATAATAAACCATTGCACATGACTGTATGAGTAACTTCCGTCAATCTTTGTGTGAGCCAAGCATAACCTAAAAGGTATTTCATATCGCAGACACGTCTGATCATAGACTTAATAATGAAGTAAAAGAATTCACCTGACCGAGTTGGCAGGCACGTAAGCATCTTATTTTAGTACCTAGTATAATACAATTACAGGATAGTTAACCTACTTAGTTTGAATGAACCTATCGTAGTTTTTAGGGAAAAAAATACATTCTTCTTAGATGAATGTTCTTGAGCTGACTTGTACATCAGACTGGAATATTCTCGCATCTCAATCACATCATGCAATATAAAAAGTAAATTATTAATAGGAGTACTAACAAGTTGATGTGTACCAAGTTTGGCCACTCGCATGGATACTAATTAATGCGTTGCATGCTGGGTGAACCAGATGTGTGCCTTCTAAAGTATAAACTACTGCATGTTTGGTAGCATCAGACAACAAATAGGCCAAATTAGCTCTTCTGTATGCAATAAATCAAATGCATGATTCATGGGCTAAGTACTGTATAGATTTTATCCTCGAATCCATCGATTTCAAGAAGGCTGATGTTTATGTATTAGACAATATAAGTTTGAAGTTACTGTACGTTTGACATCCGGTCAAATTCTTTCAATGTTATGGCCGCATACGTGGAAGCAGTATGTGCACAATATTGATCTTGAAAAGGAAAATTACATTCACTATAAACACAATTTCAATTGATTCAACTATATTGCTCCATGATTAGTCAAAGATATGTTTCTAAGATCTTCCAATACACTTGCTCTTTCTATCCAATTGAGTACATAAAGGCAGAAGTTTCCTAGGATTGCACAAGGAAACACTCAACAAGTCATTAGCAAGTCACCTTGGTAATTAAATATACCAAAAAGTAGAATTGATCCAGAGTTTAAGCTGGAGTATGATTGAACAAGACATGCACAATTTACTAGAGGATCAACGTGTTGAACACGAACAACGACAAGTCCACAAGTGAAGTAGTGTTTCTTAATTGAGATCATCTAGGTACATTTTGGTATATAGGCATCCGGAAACCGGTATGAAATAACTCAAGCATACTCATCAACATCTATGAGAGTTAATATGAAAGCCTTATACATATAATAACGGACACATCACCATCACCGTAACACTACGAATGAGCCATTGATATTACATAATTTGTTTTATGGAAATTTGCAAGAAATACATAGTGTGACTATTCAAGTTTTAAGTATAAATTATTGGCTCCAATAAGATCATTTGTATATTGAGATGAACTTAGGTCAATCGACTTACTAGCTTACGGGACTCTTTGAATCTCAACTTACTTTGAACGAGTGCTTCCCACATAGATTGTTGGAAAGAGGAGTGAGTCAGGGCAGAACTTACCGAAAAAGGGTTTTCCCCCACTTTATATTATAAAGCAACCATCACCGATTACAACCGAAAGACCGATGCAAACGCACATCACCACCGCACACAACACAGAACCAAGACAAGATACAAAGGTGACGGGCACCGACACACCAGACCTCCACCATGAGCATCCACAATAGAGAGGTGAGTCGGACAACAACGAAGCCAAGACTCCAAAGTGTTCCCTCCCAGAAGGGTACGACCATGGATAGCCGCCACCGCTCGATCTTGAAGACCAGGTTTTCACCTGGAGCAAGACGACAGGAGTGGGAACGCCGCGAAGGAGCCTTCAGGAAGGATACATCGTCAACGGCTGCCACCACCATCAGCTAGTCAAAGGACTGGGCAAGTGGTGTACCCCGGTGATCACACCCCTCCGTCGCACCCTAACTCCGTCAACGACGCCACATGCGTGGCCATGGTTGTCCGCCCGCACGTGAGACGCACGCTCTGCCCCAAACACCGTGCCTCTCGCCGCCAGGGTCGCCGCCCTGCAACCAGACAACCCCGAGACCACACAAAGGCCCCGGCTTTGGCCCAGCCGGTAGCCCCCTACCGACGAAGAACTTGAAGCACGGGTTAAGGAAAAAAGAAGTATGCAAGAGGTGTGTAATTGGTGTATGTACGTTAGGGATGTAGAAAAAACAAAATGAAATAAGCAGCTACGTTATTATATATGTTTCTTCTTGTGTGACGATGCAATTACATATCCTCCACCAAAATGGACCATGGTATCATCATGTACGTCTATCTATGAAAACCAGTTTCGCGGGCATGATTAGTGTCGCCTCCTCACCCCCCCCTCCCTAAGCACTAGCCGCCGCCACCAATTTTACATCGCCTAGACGCCTCTCTCTCCTATCCCCTCCCGCACTCCCAACATCCCCTGGTGTCAGAGGGGGCCTCTCCATCAGCCATACCACAGGTATCTCTTCCCATCTACCTCGTCGCCATTGCTTACAGCCTTACCCCCAACCCCCATGGAAAATGTTGATGGGGTCTTCATCTGGTGGAGCAATAGTGTTTAGTTGTCATCTTCTTGGTATGTGTGTGGGGGGTTGGCCGTGTTGACGATGGGGCATCGTTTCGCTGGTGTGCCATGCATGATCATGTCATGGTATTGCGCTTGCTTTGTAGTACCATGACGGTGGTGCTTCAGTGTTGCATGAGTACGCGACGGTAGGGACCACCACAGTCTAATCTTGGATCGGTAGTGTACTTGACTACTTCGTCAGGGACTACTTAGTCGTAGATTTTTCTTTTCACCTATTGTGACGGGTCGGTTGGCCCTCTTTATGTACTATGCTTATATGGAGTTTTGACCTTGATGTGTTACCCCTATTTAGTAAAATGATGGTTGTGTGCATCCTACGTATACCTACTCCCTCTGTAAAGAAATATAAGAGCATTTAGATCACTAAACTAGTGATCTAAACACTCTTATATTTCTTTACGGAGGGAGTACTTTTTTGGGTGGGGTTGGGGGTGGGGGTCTTCTATCTATGCGGAATAATACAACTCGTGGTCATGTAAAGGAAATCTCCGGTTTACCGTGGTGTGGACCTGGCAAATCGTTGAATTTTTTTTTGCGTCCATGCATCTCTAGTATGAGGGACAAATATGATGCCCCAGCTAGATTATATCCCGAGTTACATATCAACAAATGCTCTTCACAGAATATATGCTTGGATGCCCTAGAATTGATAGGCTTTGGCCTATGTTCCAAGCTACTATCTAACAATTATTATTTCTGCCACTTCGATACACATATAAGCTAAGTGAGCCTAGATAATATATATGAGAAATCAAATTAGTGTCTCACGGTATATATTACGTTGTTGCAGTGTAGGTTCCTAGCTCCTATATGGCTTTTAACTCTAGGCAACATCATACATAGTTCCTGGCATATCACTGGCACAAGCTATATGGGTAGTAAATTGTTCATTACGTCTAATTAGGTCCCATGAGTAGTTCTCTGAACATGTTTAATTAAGCAGACAAAAGAGAAGCTTGAGATCGACCGTGACGTCGAATTGCAGATATGGTGCTATGGCCCTAGGTCTTGAGAAAACAATTCCAACCGCTGCTCAATTTCAGAAAACAATTCCATGCTAATATCAAACTAAGCAAGAATATAGCATGAATGGAAGTGCTTTCAGAAATAGGAAAAGAACAGGCATTCTAGATATCATATAATGTCACAAGGGATTGGCTTGAACAGATGCATCTTCATCCTCTCCCTCATACAGTATGTATGTATGTATGTACACAATCAGCTGGAGCACTAAAACCTACGGGAACACAAATCAATAATGGAGCACAAAGTAGAACTGATACTGCTAGTCACTAGTGGGAACCCAAACCAAGTTTTAACTGAATGTGTCCCGAGACATCGCTCGACAGAGCAGATAAGAACAGGCATATATTTATTCCGGGACTAGCTTGCCATCATACTCAATCAAACACTAAGCTCACAAGCTCATACACTTTACTACTAACCAAGATGCATGATTATTTTAGTGCCCTTGTGTCCCTTTGTATATCGCCCTGTTATTTCTGGCCGGCCCCACCGCGCCCCCGGCCCTCTCCTACCCTCCCCCCTCTCCCTGTCAACCTACGTGTATAAATTCCCAGTTCCTTCCCTCCAAGCAGACCACAGGCAGCAGCAGCAGCAGAAGCAGGAGCACTCACCAAGAGATTGCTACAGTCTCACAAAACCACTCAAAAGTTGGTTGTAATCATATATTGATTGATTGGTGCTCGTAGAGAAGCTAGCTTGAGGGAGAGAAAGATAGTTGATTCGACATGGGCGAGGGCGAGGAGAGTAGGAAGAACACGATGGCGATACGAGTCCGGGAGTTCGACATGGAGAGGGACCTGGCGGCGGTGGAGGAGCTGGAGCGCCGGTGCCAGGTCGGCCTCTCGGGTGACCAGGCGGACGAAGCTGACCACGACGATGGCGGCGCCAAGAAGTGCAGGAGGAGGAGGAAGAAGAAGAGGGGCATGTCGCTCTACGTGGAGCAGATCGGCGACCCGTTCGCCCGGGTGCGCCACTCGCCGGACTATGTCATGCTGGTATGTGCAACAATTACGCTTGCCCCCACTGCCATTGACACTTGTCCGGCTACACGACACTCCTTTGACAGTGATGTTGGGCAACAAAATTACAGTATGTGCTAAGAAAGTACACACATCAGGGTTAACTAACCGTGTGATAATGCTAATATGGTGCTGTAGGTTGCTGAGTATGGGGAGGAAGGAGCTGGGGAGGCGGTGGGCGTGATCAAGGCCTGCGTCCGGACGGTGAGCCGGGGGAAGACGAAGAAGAAGCAGCAGCAGCAGTTCGCCAAGGTGGCCTGCCTCCTCGGCCTCAGGGTCTCCCCGTCCCACAGGTAAACAAAAAAATTGTATTTGTACGACATGACACACCGTGCGCACGTGTGCGTGTGGCTAGCTGCATTTGCACATGCGAGGAGCTATAGTGTGGTGGCTCACCGTACGGGCTGGTGTACGTGTGCGTGCAGGCGGCTCGGGATCGCGACGGAGCTGGTGAGGCGCGCCGAGGCGTGGTGCGCGGCGAGGGGCGCGGCGCACGCGACCATGGCGACCACGGCGTCCAACGCCGCCTCGCTCGCGCTCTTCGCGGGGCGCTTCGGGTACGCGCCGTTCCGGCGGCCCGTGTTCCTTGGGCACCCGGTGCACCGGCACCGCGCGCGCGTCCCCGGCGCGCACCGCGTGCTGCAGCTGCCGCCGCCGCTCGCGGCCGCGGCCTACGCCGCCCTGCTCTCCCCGGCCGAGTTCGTCCCCGCCGACCTCCCGGCGCTCCTCGCGCACAAGCTCACCCTCGGCACGTACCTCGCCGTGGAGCGCGGCCCGGACCCGTCCCTCCCGCCGTCCTTCGCGCTGCTCAGCGTCTGGGACGCCACGCGCTCCCTCCGCCTCCGCGTCGGCGGCGCCGCGCCGCTCCTCCGAGCGTCCCTCGCCGCGGCGCGCGCGCTCGACCAGCACGCGCCGTGGCTGCGCGTGCCGTCGCTCCCCGACGTGTTCCGCCCGTTCGGCACGTACCTGCTATACGGCCTCCGCATGTCCGGCCCCGAGGGCCCCGCGCTGCTCCGCTCGCTGTGCCGCCACGCGCACAACGTCGCGCGCAAGAACCCGGCCTGCGCCGTCGTGGCCGCCGATCTCGGCCCTGACGACCCCGCCGCCGCCGCGGTCCCGCACTGGCCGAGCTTCTCGTGCGACGAGGACGTCTGGTGCGTCAAGAAGCTCGGCGTCGCCGCTGACGGTGCCGGCAATGCCGGCGACGATGACGACGACTGGACGACGGCGCCACCGGCTGACGTCCTGTTCGTGGATCCCCGGGAGTTCTGACGCCGACTTCCTTCCAGAATTAATGTCGTCCGTTTTGATTTCTGCCGACGGTGTAGATACATCATACTCTCATAGCTAGATTGACATTTGTATGGTGCAAATTGATGCAGCATCCCAGGTAGTGCAGTAACCAAAATTAGCCCTGGACCCTAAAGAACAATATGGTCAGCTTCTGACTCTGTCAACATGAACTTGGTTGTTCATCTGTCTCACAGATAGAAATACTAGTAGATTGCTTCATGTACAATATATTAACTATAAGCCAAGAGAAACTGACAGAATTTATGAAACCATTCTTTTAAGGGACAATTTTTTTTATTATATTCATACTTTTTTTTGGCAATCATCTCCTCCTTTGTTCATTCATAAGGATCTTAGCATCATTTAAAATCATAATATAGATATCACCACCTCCGGGGCAGAGTTCATCCAGAGATTAGGAGGAGAAAATGTAGCTATTCTAGCCAATTCATGAGCTACCTGGTTTTTTTTTTTTTTGCGGGGTCATGAGCTACCTGATTACTCTCTATTACAATGATCATAGATAACATATAAGTCTAGAAACATGAAGTAGCAGTCATCAAAGATGGCACTTGCTACTGAAGAAGAATTACAATCTGTCAAAGGTGAAACAACCTCCGCACTGTCCGAGTTGACCTTAATCTTGCTGCATCCAACAGTTCGGGCAAGGTTTATTCCAAGCCTCACAACTATGGCTTCCGTTGTGAAGAAATCGAAGCATATATTGTCATGACGACAGTGACTTCATTAACAATGGTGAAATCTGACACACACACGAAGGGGGGCGAGAATGAAAAACTTCAAGTGATGAGGGTCAAGTGTTACAGATGGAGATTAACAGCAACCTACTAATAATATTTTAGGGTATCTAATCAGAAAACAAGTAGCAATCACCAGATGTCGCGGAGAAGGTTATGTAGTGCATATCATTGATAGTATGAACACAACAAAAGAATGGTAATAAGTAATGGTTCCACTGGTTGTATATTCCAGCCAAATCTTCTTTGTTGCACAAGATCAGATATCCTAACATCAAAGCCCAGAAACAGAAGGCTAAGTACAACAATTTGATGGGTCCAGTTTAACTGCCAGTCCACAAAAGAAAGTGTCCATTTTGAGACCACATCGTACCTACCCCATAAGGCATAAAAAGGAGCTCAAATACTAATCAATATATAACAAGCAGTCAAATTCGGCCCTGGGCAGAGCGTATTTTCAGATACTCAAAACAGAAACAACTGAATCTACACAAATGATGAACAAATTAATCATCTGCGTATGCACCAGTATCATTTTGCTCTCCCAAGTCTGTAATGTTTATCGCCCTCCAACAAGAGCACAGCAAAGAAGGAAAACAAGGTAGTAGTTTGAAAGAAGGAATGTATAGAATAACACAACTGACACAGAAAAACAATTGAGCGATTTGGAATATGTTCTAAAAATAAAGAATGGAGTGCAACCTAGGATAAACTACATGACACATTCAATGGAGCAACTGCTGATGCAACAAAGACAAAACATATGGAAGTCAGAATATAGGTGCATATAATTCTTTCCGAGTGCAATAAGAAAGCAATAGATAGTTATTCTTTTATATGAACTAAATTGAATTTTTTATGTCACATCCTTGTATATTTTTTCAAAACCACCCAGAGGACATTCTTTGCATTTGTCTTGGTCTAAAGAACCTTCATGGATAGGAGGCTACAAATTAAAGGCAAAAGCATATCTATTGTTGGCTATCATATGCAGATTGAGAATAAATTTTATGACTATGTCATGACACCATACCTGAGCCTAATAAAGACTGCAATATGGACAATAATGCGCATAATAAGTCCAATCTGCTTGCATGACACTATGCACCTAATTTTAATCTAAACGGCATTTTGGCTAAGGAAAACCAAAATATCAGTCCAATCAGATAGTGAGCCACTCGAGGAAAGAAAACCAGATCTTACAGAAAAAGGGGCGGAAAGGGATACATAACAGCAATCCACTTTAGACGCCCTTGTAGGTGCGTGAGGAATGTACCAAAACAATAACTGAAGGAAAAAATAAATGGCTAGTATACATATGCTAGAAGGAATCAAGGAACAAGGAGGGTAAGACCGAAAAGTAGCTAGTGAATGGTAATGTGTAGTTCAACATATTATTTTACACCAACAGGCATAGAGACTGTTTTCTGAATGAAAACGTTAGCAAGATAGGCATCTGTGTCTTTTGGAAAGCAATAGATTCAAAAGAATAAAGAGGAGCATGCATATTTATTTTAATATGTTCTCTAAATGGTTTGTCCAGGAGCACTCGGCGAGCCTCGATTGGTACTCACTATCCAAATAACTCCCTTCCCTTCAAACCCTATTCCACCAGTCTTGCTTCGTTCTGCATAATGCTGCTAGTGTCAGAAATATATTGGAAAGCTGTATATTTTCCACCATGTCAAACACTCCAAGAAGAGCACAGATTAGGCCAATACAATCGTAGTGGAACCCACTGTTGTGATTAATAGGATAAGTGATGATATGTGTCCATCAATTTTTCTTACTTTATAGAACACATAAAGTATTTCCTCATCATAGCTATCGTGGATGAATGTATGACATGATTATTTTGTAATTTGCAAGGACTATGCTATACTTATTCTACATTATGACCACAACGCTGACACAAGAGTATATCCCCATGAGGTTCCTGTCACTACAAACAAACTACAATAATCAATAGTAGGATCACACGTGGCGACGACTCTTGTTGTATATCCTCATCTACGATTACACCCAAAAAAAATAAACATTTCTAATATAAGAATAAGCAAATCATAATTTGGAGCAAAGAAAATACCTTTTGTGGCCAATAAGAATCGATTCCCCATTTTACAAACTGATTGCACTCTAGAGAAAATGCACGTGAACTATTTTTATTTAGTATTAGGTATTAAAACTCGATTGAGCAGTCATGCTCAAATGAAAAATGCGTCAAATCTAGTGATCATAGTCCAGCATAGAATTAAACATGTTTAAACCAAGCGGGATGGTAAATAAGCAATACATGGATGCTGATACTCATATTACATAAGGAGCAAGGAGTCAGGACTATAATCCGCTTGATCAAATTTATTAACCGATTATGCATTTTCAGCTGTAGAAGAAGAAGAAAGCATGGAGTCGGCATCTTTGATGTAGTGATGTTTCTGGTTCAAAGTAGAGGCAGAGAAACCAGCGACAATTAATCAGATGAGAGCTCATAACTTATTAGTTCAAGTATTTCTCATCCACTGTAGATAAATAGCTTCTTTAGTTACCTATGTACCGATAACTTGCCACTCCAATAATGTCAAGTCCATGATTTTAAGCCGAGTACAATGGTAGGACGAAAATAGCGTACAGAACTGCTCTCCATGTGAATATATTCCTAGTGGAAATGAAACTGTATCGAGTGACCACCCCTCAGAGCAAGCACAAGATGGAGCACTGAACCACCTTCGATGTTGTAATCTTTAGCAGTTTTATCGTCAGCAAGCTGCTTTCCAGCATAAATGAGCCTGCAAAAGCAGCAGTCAGAGTAAGGCTGATGTGCTAGTAAACATTACAGGATTTCAAAGTATAAACTCGAATTGAAACAGAGCAATCCTATGACTAGGATAGGACGCCCAACTGAACAACCTAATTAGTTTAACAAGAAACTTCCCTCAACCCATGTACAGATGTCTTCAACCATTAAAGTGGGCAGGCTAAAAAAGGTTACAGATAATCTAGTCCTGTATTGAAGATTATTAGTATCTGAGGAAGGACTGCTTACAAGTCAGGTTTAGTACTCATAGAGTCATAGGCCCATATGCATAGCAAGATCAAGTCACGGCAGACTGAAGTAATAGTCCACGTTACCAAGATTTTAGGGATACTAATAACTGCCATATTTTTCATCCTAGCAAGGAAAAAATTGACACAGAGGCATGTTCACTCTTTTCATGGATTTAAGAGGGCAGCTGAAGTATGACACAAAGCAATTACTACTACTTATACTACTTAAGTCCAGAAGAAGCTACACATCAAGCAACCACCAATAACACATAAACACCAAGTTCAGGGCATAAGAAGCGTACCTCTGCTGAACAGGGGGGATGCCCTCTTTTTCCTCGACGCGCTCCTTGATCCTATCAATTGTGTCGGTAGGCTCGATGTCGATCTCGATCTCCTTACCAGTGAGTGTCTTCACCTTGATCATAGTCCCACCCCTCAGCCTCAGGACCAAATGAAGTGTCGACTCTTTCTGAATGTTGTAATCAGCTAATGTCCGTCCATCTTCCAGCTGCTTTCCAGCAAAAATTAGCCTTTGCTGGTCTGGTGGGATGCCTTCCTTGTCCTGCATCAATGATATATCTACCAAAGTAAGTGATAGATATTCTCGGTACAAATGTGAACATGAATAGGCCAATGATTCCATCGAGTATTATTACGCAGTCCGCTCGCCGGATAGAGTTTTGGAAATTGCTACAGAGACCAGAACTACGAGGGGCGCAGGTCAAAGGGGCAAGACTAATGCTGCGGGTGGCAGCTGGCATTTTCAGTAGGAGAAGAGGCTGGGCGCCAATGGTCCTCAGAAATCAGAATTGCTGGATGATTACAGGAAACAGGAACTTTTGGAGTCATGGTAGACATTATGTGGTGGTTTTGGTCGCAAGTGACCGTTCTTCAGGCAGTGGCTGTAGCTGTAATTTGTTTTTTATTTTGTGATGTGTTGTCGGCTGTGCAACCTGTTATAGGATCCTGGTGGTTCTGCTGGTTAGATGTTTTTGCTGTAAGGAGGTCGTTTGTGGACCTGGGTTGTGACGCTGGGGCTTATGCTTCAGCAGACACCACGTGAATGCTTGTGTTATCAGTTTTCAGAAAATGGAAATTTGGGGGAAACCCCTTAATTCTCGAAAAAATAAATAGTCCAACAATGTCTCTTAACTATAATCAGGGAAGAAACTGCTCATATAATAACATACACCCTCTCTCCACTAATGTAAGACGTTTTGGCAGTTTAATTTAAACTGCCAAAACGCTTTACATTAGCGAACAGAGGTACCTTATGAGTGTTGATGCCCTTGCTCCTCCAGACTGACGACGCGCCACGCAGAACTATAACGGACCTAGACTGCACATTCAACGGGATCCATCTCATGATGATGCAATGAGCAGGGAACTAATTAAACCTAAGATGGAAAGCTCCTGAAGTGCAATTCCCGCAGGATCACGCTAGTAACTACTGTATGGGGAAACTGCAAGTAGATGGGCAATACGCGCGGAACTCGGTAGGGGACTGAAACGGATACAGGGCCATCGTCTCGTCTCGCGCGAGCACGCGAGGCCAGGGCGAGAAGGGGAGGACCGACCTGGATCTTGGCCTTGACATTGTCGACGGTGTCGCTACTCTCCACCTCGAGCGTGATCGTCTTTCCCGTCAGCGTCTTCACGAAGATCTGCATTTCCTCCCCAGTCCCCTCTACCTCCGCCTCCGAGGTTTTTCGGCTCCTCCCTCCCTCGCGGCGGCCGGAGTGTGAGACAAAAGCGGAGAAGGAAGGGATAGGGAAGGGCCCAAGTGGACGGGATACACAGTACTGGGCTGTTAACTATGCAGTCCATGAGGAGTAGCAGCCCACGTAGAGATTGTTCGGCGGTTTTTTGGCGACTAAAAGAGCAACTAAAAAAATGTCAAGGGTTTGGAGACTAGGAGAGCAACCAGCAAGCCGGTACCCCAAAAAAAAGCGAGCTGGTTCGCTCCCTTCCGGGGTCGAGTGGGGCGCGCGCGAGGACTTGTCGTCTTGTGCACTTAGGGCATCTCCAGCCGCGTCCCTGCGCGATTTTTTGTCACGGCTTCGAAAAAAAAAGCAGCAGCCCATGAGCTGATTTTCGCCGGCTTGGGCGAAAACAGCGCCCGCAGACCCAGCCGAACCGGCGCGATAAAGGCGCCGGGACGCCGGGCGAAATTGTTTTACGCGAAAAAAGACGCTGGCCGGCCAGCGTCGGCGACTTCAGCGCCTCGTCTTCCCCAACGGTGATGTGACCATCTGTGCTAAAACTACAGTTACTTGTCTAAAAAATATTCAAGTTGCTCCTGTGCATGAGAAGTTGACTGTAACAGTACCAAAGGGAAAGAAGCTGGTATTTTAGGGCTTTTCCATGTGCTATACTGATTGGTTCGCTGATATTCAAGGTTCCTCCACAGCTGGAAGAAGTTAGACCAAATTTTAGAACTCCGCCAGAAAAAGTCTTGATCTGATCGGCCGGGAAGAAACGAGCAAGTTCAGGGCTCAGAGCTGCTACGTGACACATCGTGATAAGCATACATAGTGCATGGCGTTTTTTTTTATTGGTCAAGTACTACTTACGTGAGGAATTCAAGTCTAGATAGAGTCCAAGGTAATCAACGGTGCCGAATAATTAATTAGTTAAATCCTTGATTAGTTTCGTTAGGAGAGTCCTAGTCTGCTACGTTTACATAGCGCGTGTCTCAAGTCTTTGTGTTGCCTATAAAAAGGGCTGGCTGCGGCCGTTGTGAGGGAGTTAGTTTTGATTGGATAATAAAATACCAGAAAAGCCTCATGTCGAGGGGCACCAAAGTTTTTCTGTTCCTACGTTGATCTGTGATAGCGCGTTGCCGTGCGGAAGAGTGATCTGCATCGTCTCTTACGCGAGTCCTCAACCCTAGTTCTTGCATCTTGCTTGGTCTTTGGGTGTCTACATCTTTTCTACATCTACTGCTGATTTCATTGAGTATCGTGAAAGATCGGACCGACTACACACACAAATTGGCGTTTCGCTACTTTGTGCTTCATCAAATGGTATTCAGAGCTAAGGTTGTTCACGGTATTGTCTTGATCAAGATGTCGACCTCGGTCAACAAGGAAGACGAGGTTGCTGCTGATTCTCAGGAAATTGTACGTCCAGTGTACGCGGATGATATTCCTCAAAATATTCGGGATGGTTTTTGTTGGGGAACGTAGTAATTTCAAAAAATTTCCTACGATCACGCAAGACCATGGTGATGGCATAGCAACGAGAGGGGAGAGTGTCCGCCCACGCCCTCGTGAGACCGAAAGCGAAGCGTTATAACAACGCGGTTGATGTAGTCGACGTCTTCACGATCCGACCGATCCAAGCACCGAACGACGGCACCTCCGAGTTACGCACACGTTCGGCTCGATGACGATCCCCGGACCGATCCAAAGCAAAGTGTCGGGATGAGTTCCACAAGACGACGGCGTGGTGACGATGTTGATGCTCCACCGACGCAGGCTTCGCCTAAGCTCTGCGACGATATGACTTCTCGGCGCAGGCTTCGCCTAAGCTCACGACGATATGACCGAAGTGGAATATGGTGGAGGGGCACCGCACACGGCTAAGGAACGATCCGTAGATCAACTTGTGTGTCTGGGGTGCCCCCGCCTCAGATATAAAGGAGCAAGGAGGAGGTGGCCGGCCAAGGGAGGAGGCGCGCAGGGGGAGTCCTACTCCCACCGGAGTAGGACTCCTCCTTTCCTAGTAGGAGTAGGAGAGAAGGAAGGGAAGAGAAGAAGGTGCGGCCCCTCCCTAGTCCAATTCGGACTAGGCCTTGAGGCGCGCGGCCTGCCCTAGGCAGCCCCTCTCTTTCCGCAGGCCCAATAAGGCCCAATACTTCTCCCGGCGAATTCCGTAACTCTCCAGTACTCCGAAAAATACCGAATCATTCGAACCTTTCCGAACTCCGAATATAGTCGTCCAATATATCGATCTTTACGTCTCGACCATTTCGAGACTCCTCGTCATGTCCCCGATCTCATCCGGGACTCGAACTCCTTCGGTACATCAAAACTCATAAACTCATAATATAACATCGCCATCGAAACCTTAAGCGTGCGGACCCTACGGGTTCGAGAACTATGTAGACATGACCTAGAACTATTCTTGGTCAATAACCAATAGCGGAACCTGGATGCCCATATTGGCTCCTACATATTCTACTGAAGATCTTTATCGGTCAAACCGCATAACAACATACTTTGTTCCTTTGTCATCGGTATGTTACTTGCCCGAGATTCGATCGTCGGTATCCAATACCTAGTTCAATCTCGTTACCGCAAGTCTCTTTACTCGCCACGTAATGCATCATTCCGTAACTAACTCATTAGCTACATTGCTTGCAAGGCTTATAGTGATGTGCATTACCGAGAGGGCCCGAGATACCTCTCCGACAATTGGAGTGACAACCTAATCTCAAATACGCCAACCCAACATGTACCTTTGGAGACACCTGTAGTACTCCTTTATAATCACCCAGCACGTTGTGACGCTTGGTAGTACCAAAGTGTTCCTCCGTAAACGGAGTTGCATAATCTCATAGTTACAGGAACATGTATAGGTCATGAAGAAAGCAATAGCAATATACTAAACGATCAAGTGCTAAGCTAACGGAATGGGTCATGTCAATCACATCATTCTCCTAATGATGTGATCCCATTAATCAAATGACAACTCATGTCTATGGTTAGGAAACATAACCATCTTTGATTAACGAGCTAGTCAAGTAGAGGCATACTAGTGACACTGCTTGTCTATGTATTCACACATGTATTATGTTTCCGGTTAATACAATTCTAGCATGAATAATAAACATTTATCATGATATAAGGAAATAAATAATAACTTTATTATTGCCTCTAGGGCATATTTCCTTCATCTCCCACTTGCACTAGAGTCAATAATCTAGTTCACATCGTCATGTGATTTAACATCAATAGTTCACATCTATATGTGGTTAACACCCATAGTTCACATAGACATGTGATCAACACCCAAAGGGTTTACTAGAGTCGATAATCTAGTTCACATCGCTATGTGATTAACACCCAAAGAGTACTAAGGAATGATCATGTTTTGCTCGTGAGAGAAGCTTAGTCAACGGGTCATCACATTCAGAGCCGTATGTATTTTGCAAATATTCTATGTCTACAATGCTCTTGCACGGGCTACTCTAGCTAATTGCTCCCACTTACAATATGTATCCAGATTGAGACTTAGAGTCATCTCGGATCGGTGTAAAAAGCTTGCATCGATTTAACTCTTTACGACGTGCTCTTTTATCACCTCCATAATCGAGAAATATTTCCTTAGTCCTCACTAAGGATGTTCTTGACCAATGTCCAAATGATCTACTCCTAGATCACTATTGTACTCCTTGCCAAATTCAGAGCAAGGTATACAATAGGTCCGGTACATAGCATAGCATACTTTATAGAACCTATGATGAGGCATAGGGAATGACTTTCATTCTCTTTTCTATTTTCTCATTGTGGTCGGGATTTGAGTCTTACTCAATTTCACACCTTTGCAACACAGCAAGAACTTTTCTTTGACTGTTCCATTTTGAACTACTTCAAAATCTTGTCAAGGTATGTATTCATTGAAAAACTTATCAAGCGCCTTGATCTATCTCTATAGATCTTGATGCTCAATATGTAAGCAGCTTCACCGAGGTCTTTCTTTGAAAAAAACTCTTTTCAAACACTCCTTTATGCTTTGCAGAATAATTCTACATTATTTCCGATCAAAATATGTCATTCACATATACTTATCGAAATCTGTAGTGCTCCCACTCACTTTCTTGTAAATACAGGCTTCACCGTAAGTCTCAGATAAAACTATATGCTTTGATCACACTATCAAAGCGTTTATTCCAACTCCGAGATGCTTGCACCAGTCCATAGATGGATTTGTGAAGCTTGCACATTTTGTTAGCTCCTTTAGGATTGACAAAACCTTCGGTTGCATCATATGCAACTCTTCTTTAATAAATCCATTAAGGAATGCTGTTTTGACATCCATTTGCCGATTTCATAAAATGTGGCAATTGCTAACATGATTCGGACAAACTTAAGCATCGTTACGAGTGAGAAAATCTCATCGTATTCAACACATTGAACTTGTCGAAAACCTTTTGCAACAAGTCGAGCTTTGTAGATAGTAACACTACTATCATCATCATCTTCCTCTTGAAGATCCATTTATTTAACATGGCTTGCGATCATTGAGCAAGTCAATCAAAGTCCATACTTTGTTCTCATACATGAATCCTATCTCAGATTTCATGGTCTCAAACCATTTCGCGGAATCTGGGCTCATCATCGCTTCCTCATAGTTCGTAGGTTCATCATGGTCTAGTAACATGACTTCTAGAATAGGATTACCATACCACTCAGTGCGGATCTTACTCTGGAAGACCTACGAGGTTTGGTAGCAACTTGATCTGAAGTTTCATGATCATCATCATTAACTTCCTCACTAATTGGTGTAGGAATCATGGAACTGATTCTGTGATGAACTACTTTCCAATAAGGAGAAGGTACAATTACCTCATCAAGTTCTACTTTCCTCCCACTCACTTCTTTCGAGAGAAACTTCTTTCTAGAGAGGATCCATCTTAGCAACGAAAAACTTGCCTTTGGATCTGTGATAGAAGGTGTACCCAATAGTTGCCTTTGGGTATTCTATGAAGACGCACTTCTCCGATTTGGGTTCGAGCTTATCAGGTGAAACCTTTTTCACATAAGCATCACAACTCCAAACTTTAAGAAACGACAGCTTAGGTTTACTGTTAAACCATAGTTCATACGGTGTCGCCTCGGATTTAGATGGTGCCCTATTAAACGTGAATGCAGCTGTCTCTAATGCATAACCCCAACACGATATTGGTAAATCGGTAAGAGACATCATTGATCGCACCATATCAAAATAAAGTACGGTTATGACGTTCGGACACACCATTACGTTATGGTGTTCCATGTGGCGTGAGTGTGAAACTATTCCACATTGTTTTATATGAAGGCCAAACTCAGTAACTCAAATATTCTCCTCCACGATCAGATCGTAGAAACTTTATTTTCTTATTACGATGATTCTCCACTTCACTCTGAAATTATTTGAACTTTTCAAATGTTTCAGACTTGTGCTTCATTAAGTAGATATACTCATATCTGCTCAAATCATCTTGTGAAGGTCGAAAATAACGATACTTGCCGTGAGCTTTAACACTCATCGGACCGCATACATCAAGATATATTATTTCCAATAAGTCATTTGCTCGCTCCATTGTTCGGAGAACGAGTCTTTAGTCATCTTGCCCATAAGGCATGGTTCGCAAGCATCAAGTGATTCATAATCAAGTGATTCCGAAAGTCCATCAACATGGAGTTTCTTCATGCGTTTACACCAATATGACCTAAACGGCGATTGCCACAAATAAGTTGCACTATCATTATTAACTTTGCATCTTTTGGCATCAATATTATGAATATGTGTATCACTACGATCGAGATCCAACAAACTATTTTCATTTGGGTGCATAACCATGAAGGTTTTATTCATTTAAATGAACAACGATTATTCTTTGACTTTAAATGAATAACCGTTTTGCAATAAATATGATCAAATCATATTCATGCTCAACGCAAACACCAAATAACATTTATTTAGGTTTAACACTAATCCCGAAAGTATAGGGAGTGTGTGATGATGATCATATCAATCTTGGAACTACTTCCAACACTCATCATCACTTCCCTTCAACTAGTTTCATTCATTCGCAACTCCTGCTTTGAGTTACTAATCTTAGCAACCGAATGAGTATCAAATACTCGGGGCTACTATAAACACTAGTAAGGCACACATCAATAACCTGTATATCAAATATACTTTTGTTCACTTTGCCATCCTTATTATCCACCAAATATTCAGGGCATTTCCGCTTCCAGTGACCATTTCCTTTGCAGTGTAAGCACTTAGTTTCAGGCTTTGGTCGAGCTTTGGGCTTCTTCGCAGGAGTGACAACTTACTTGTCTTTCTACTTGAAGTTCCCTTTCTTTCCCTTTGCCCTTCTCTTGAAACTAGTGGTCTTGTCAATCATCAACACTTGATGCTCTTTCTTGATTTCTACCTTCGTCGATTTTAACATCACGAAGAGCTCGGGAATCGTTTTCGTCATCCCTTGCATACTATAGTTCATCACGAAGTTCTAGTAACTTAGTGATGGTGACTAGAGAATTCATCAATCACTATCTTATCGGAAGATTAACTCCCACTTGATTCAAGCGATTGAAGTACCTGGACAATCTGAGCACATGCTCACTAGTTGAGCGATTCTCCTCCATCTTTTAGCTATAGAACTTGTTGGAGACTTCATATCTCTCAACTCGGTATTTGCTTGAAATATTAACTTCAATTCCTGGAACATCTCATATGGTCCATGACGCTCAAAACGTCTTTGAAGTCCCGATTCTAAGCCGTTAAGCATGGTGCACTAAACTATCAAGTAGTCATCATATTGAGCTAGCCAAACGTTCATAACGTGCATGACCGCTCCTGCAATAGGTCTCATCACCCAGCGGTGCATCAAGGACATAATTCTTCGTGCAGCAATGAGGATAAACCTCAGATCACGGATCCAATCCGCATCATTGCTACTAACATTTTTCAATACAATTTTCTAGGAACACATATAAAAACATAGGGAAGCAACAACGCGAGCTATTGATCTACAACATAATTTGCAAAATACTACGGGACTAAGTTCATGATAAATTTAAGTTCAATTAATCATATTATTTAAGAACTCCCACTTAGACAGACATCTCTCTAGTCATCTAAGTGATCACGTGATCCAAATCAACTAAACCATGTCCGATCATCACGTGAGATGGAGTAGTTTCAATGGTGAACATCACTATGTTGATCATATCTACTATATGATTCACGTTCGACCTTCGGTCTCCGTGTTCCGAGGCCATATCTGTTATATGCTAGGCTCGTCAAGTTTAACCTGAGTATTCGCGTGTGCAACTGTTTTGCACCGTTGTAGATGGACGTAGAACTTATCACACCCGATCATCACGTGGTGTCCGGGTACTACGAACTTTGGCAACGGTGCATACTCGAGAAAACACTTCTTGATAATTTTAGTGAGAGATCATCTTATAATGCTACCGTCAATCAAAGCAAGATAAGATGCATAAAGGATAAACATCACATGCAATCAATATAAGTGATATGATATGGTCATCATCATCTTGTGCTTGTGATTCCATCTCGAAGCACCGTCATGATCACCATCGCCACCGCGCGACACCTTGATCTCCATCGTAGCATCGTTGTCGTCTCGCCAACTATTGCTTCTACGACTATCGCTACTCCTTAGTGATAAAGTAAAGCAATTACATGGCGTTGCATTTCATACAATAAGCGACAACCATATGGCTCCTGCCGATTGCCGATAACTCGGTTACAAAACATGATCATCTCATACAATAAAATATAGCATCACGTCTTGACCATATCACATCACAACATGCCCTGCAAAACAAGTTAGACGTCCTCTACTTTGTTGTTGCAAGTTTTACGTGGCTGCTACGGGCTGAGCAAGAACCGTTCTTACCTACGCATCAAAACCACAACGATAGTTTGTCAAGTTGGTGCTGTTTTAACCTTCTCAAGGACCGGGCGTAGTCATACTCGGTTCAACTAAAGTGAGAGAGACAGACACCCGCCGGTCACCTTTAAGCAACGAGTGCTCGGAGCGGTGAAACCAGTCTCGCGAAGCGTCTGGCGTAATGTCGGTCCGGCCGCTTCATCTCACAATACCGCTGAACCAAAGTATGACATGCTGGTAGGCAGTATGACTTGTATCGCCCACAACTCACTTGTGTTCTACTCGTGCACATGACATCAACGCATAAAACCAGGCTCGGATGCCACTGTTGGGGAGCGTAGTAATTTCAAAAATTTTCCTACGATCACGCAAGACCATGGTGATGGCATAGCGAGAGGGAGAGTGTCCGTCCACGTACCCTCGTGACCGAAAGCGAGCGTTATAACAACGCGGTTGATGTAGTAAATGCGTCTTCACGATCCGACCGATCCAAGCACCGAGCGTCACGGCACCTCCGAGTTACGCACACGTTCAGCTCGATGGCGATCCCGGACTCCGATCCAGCAAAGTGTCGGGATGAGTTCCGTCAAGACGACGGCGTGGTGGCGATGTTGATGCTCCACCGGCGTGGGCTTCGCCTAAGCTCTGCTGACGATATGACTTCTCCGGCGCAGGGCTTCGCCTAAGCTCTCTGACGATATGACGAAGTGGAATATGGTGGAGGGGGCACCGCTGCGGCTAAGGAACGATCCGTAGATCAACTTGTGTGTCTGGGTGCCCCGCCTGTGATATAAAGGAGCAAGGAGGAGGCCCAAAACGATATTGGTAAATCGGTAAGAGACATCATTGATCGCACCATATCAAAATAAAGTACGGTTATGACGCTCGACACACCATTACGTATGGTGTTCCATGTGGCGTGAGTGAAACTATTCCACATTGTTTTATATGAAGGCCAAACTCAGAACTCAAATATTCTCCTCCACGATCAGATCGAGAAACTTTATTTTCTTATTACGATGATTCTCCACTTCACTTGAAATTATTTGAACTTTTCAAATGTTTCGATTTGTGCTTCATTAAGTAGATATACTCATATCGCTCAAATCATCTTGTGAAGGTCGAAAATAACGATACTTGCCGTGAGCTTTAACACTCATCGGACCGATACATCAAGATATATTATTTCCAATAAGTCATTTGCTCGCTCCATTGTTCCGGAGAAGTAGTCTTTAGTCATCTTGCCCATAAGGCATGGTTCAAGCATCAAGTGATTCATAATCAAGGATTCCGAAAGTCCATCAAATGGAGTTTCTTCATGCTTTACACCAATATGACCTAAACGGCATAGCACAAATAAGTTGCACTATCATTATTAACTTTGCATCTTTTGGCATCAATATTATGAATATGTGTATCACTACGATCGAGATCCAACAAACTATTTTCATTTGGGTGCATAACCATAAGGTTTTATTCATTTAACAGAACAACGATTATTCTTTGACTTTAAATGAATAACTGCTTTTGCAATAAATATGATCAAATCATATTCATGCTCAACGCAAACACCAAATAACATTTATTTAGGTTTAACACTAATCCCGAAAGTATAGGGAGTGTGATGATGATCATATCAATCTTGGAACTACTTCCAACACTCATCATCACTTCCCTTCAACTAGTTTCTCTCATTCGCAACTCCGCTTCGAAGTTACTAATCTTAGCACAATGAGTATCAAATACTGTGGGCTACTATAAACACTAGTAAGGCACACATCAATAACCGATATCAAATATACTTTTGTTCACTTTGCCATCCTTATTATCCACCAAATATTGGGCATTTCCGCCCAAAGGACCATTTCCTTTGCAGGTAAGCACTTAGTTTCGTGCTTTGGTCGAGCTTTGGGCTTCTTCGCAGGAGTGACAACTTACTTGTCTTTCTACTTGAAGTTCCCTTTCTTTCCCTTTGCCCTTCTCTTGAAACTAGTGGTCTTGTCAATCATCAACACTTGATGCTCTTTCTTGATTTCTACCTTCCGATTTTAACATCACGAAGAGCTCGGAATCGTTCGCCATCCCTTGCATACTATAGTTCATCACGAAGTTCTAGTAACTTAGTGATGGTGACTAGAGAATTCGTCAATCACTATCTTATCCGGAAGATTAACTCCCACTTGATTCAAGCGATTGAAGTACCGCATAATCTGAGCACATGCTCACTAGTTGAGCGATTCTCCTCCATCTTTTAGCTATAGAACTTGTTGGAGACTTCATATCTCTCAACTCGGTATTTGCTTGAAATATTAACTTCAATTCCTGGAACATCTCATATGGTCCATGACGCTCAAAACGCCTTTGAAGTCCCGATTCTAAGCCGTAAGCATGGTGCACTAAACTATCAAGTAGTCATCATATTGAGCTAGCCAAACGCTCATAACGCCGATCCGCTCCTGCAATAGGTCCCACCCAGTGCATCAAGGACATAATTCTTTGCAGCAATGAGGATAAACCTCAGATCACGGATCCAATCCGCATCATTGCTACTAACATTTTTCAATACAATTTTCTAGGAACACATATAAAAACATAGGGAAGCAACAACGAGCTATTGATCTACAACATAATTTGCAAAATACTACCAGACTAAGTTCATGATAAATTTAAGTTCAATTAATCATATTATTTAAGAACTCCCACTTAGACGACATCTCTAGTCATCTAAGTGATCACGTGATCCAAATCAACTAAACCATGTCCATCATCACGTGAGATGGAGTAGTTTCAATGGTGAACATCACTATGTTGATCATATCATATATGATTCACGCTCGACCTTTCGGTCTCCGTGTTCCGAGGCCATATCTGTTATATGCTAGGCCGCAAGTTTAACCGAGTATTCCGGAACTGTTTTGCACCTTGTAGATGGACGAGAACTTATCACACCCGATCATCACGTGGTGTCCGGGTACTAGAACTTTGGCAACGGTGCATACTCGGAAAACACTTCTTGATAATTTTAGTGAGAGATCATCTTATAATGCTACCGCAATCAAAGCAAGATAAGATGCATAAAGGATAAACATCACATGCAATCAATATAAGTGATATGATATGGTCATCATCATCTTGTGCTTGTGATTCCATCTCGAAGCACCTCATGATCACCATCGCCACCGGGCGACACCTTGATCTCCATCGTAGCATCGTTGTCGTCTCGCCAACTATTGCTTCTACGACTATCGCTACTCCTTAGTGATAAAGTAAAGCAATTACATGGCGTTGCATTTCATACAAAAGCGACAACCATATGGTCTCTGCCATTCGATAACTTCGGTTACAAAACATGATCATCTCATACAATAAAATATAGCATCACGTCTTGACCATATCACATCACAACATGCCCTGCAAAAACAAGTTAGACGCCTCTACTTTGTTGTTGCAAGTTTTACGTGGCTGCTACGGGCTGAGCAAGAACCGTTCTTACCTACGCATCAAAACCACAACGATAGTTTGTCAAGTTGGTGCTGTTTTAACCTTCTCAAGGACCGGGCGTAGTCATACTCGGTTCAACTAAAGTGAGAGAGAGACACCCGCGGTCACCTTTAAGCAACGAGTGCTCGGAGCGGTGAAACCAGTCTCGCGTAAGCGTCGCGTAATGTCGGTCCGGCCGCTTCATCTCACCCTGACCGATCCAAAGAAAGTGATAAAGGAGCAAGGAGGAGGTGGCGGCCAGGGAGGCGCACCAAGGGAGTCCTACTCCCAGGGAGTAGGACTCCTCCTTTCTAGTAGGAGTAGGAGAGAAGGAGGGGAAGAGAAGAAGAGTGCGGCCCCCCCTAGTCAATTCGGACTAGGCCTTGAGAAGCGGCGGCCTGCCCTAGGCAGCCCCTCTCTCTTTCCGGGGCCCAATAAGGCCAATACTTCTCCCGGCGAATTCCCGTAACTCTCGGTACTCGAAAAATACCCGATCATTGGAACCTTTTCGAATATAGTTGTCCAATATATCGATCTTTACGTCTCGACCATTTTGAGACTCCTCGTCATGTCCCCGATCTCATCCGGGACTCGAACTCCTTGGTACATCAAAACTCATAAACTCATAATATAAGCATCCGCCGAAACCTTAAGCGTGCGGACCCTACGGGTTCGAGAACTATGTAGACATGACCTAGAACTATTCTTGGTCAATAACCAATAGCGGAACCTGGATGCCCATATTGGCTCCTACATATTCTCTGAAGATCTTTATCGGTCAAACCGCATAACAACATACTTTGTTCCTTTGTCATCGGTATGTTACTTGCCGAGATTCGATCGTCGGTATCAATACCTAGTTCAATCTCGTTACCGGCAAGTCTCTTTACTCGTTACGTAATGCATCATTCCGTAACTAACTCATTAACTACATTGCTTGCAAGGCTTATAGTGATGTGCATTACCGAGAGGGCCGGAGATACCTCTCCGACAATTGGAGTGACAAAACCTAATCTCGAAATCGCCAACCCAACATGTACCTTTGGAGACACCTGTAGTACTCCTTTATAATCACCCGATTCACGTTGTGGCGTTTGGTAGTACCAAAGTGTTCCTCCGTGGCAGTTGCATAATCTCATAGTTACAGGAACATGTATAGGTCATGAAGAAAGCAATAGCAATATACTAAGCGATCAAGTGCTAAGCTAACGGAATGGGTCATGTCAATCACATCATTCTCCTAATGATGTGATCCCATTAATCAAATGACAACTCATGTCTATGGTTAGGAAACATAACCATCTTTGATTAACGAGCTAGTCAAGTAGAGGCATACTAGTGACACTCTGTTTGTCTATGTATTCACACATGTATTATGTTTCCGGTTAATACAATTCTAGCATGAATAATAAACATTTATCATGATATAAGGAAATAAATAATAACTTTATTATTGCCTCTAGGGCATATTTCCTTCAGTTTGACCACACATACAACTTCATCAAGCAATGCCATGATCACGCTTTCGGCAAAAGGATAGATGTCCTGATCACTTTCGGTTCGATGGTTTGGCGAGACATCATCAATATCACAACCGAATTCGCACCACCACAGTTGCTGCGGCTGCTCGCGCATTATACCACCCATTTCGCGAAGGACATGCGGCGTGCATGATCGCCGCTTAGCGGCACCTCATGTTGGAGATGATGGTCTTGATGACGGCGTTGACCAGCAGCGGGTATGCTCCACGACCACGACACTATGAGCCTCGCCCAAACTTCTTGTGGTGGAGTGCATGACCGAGTTGGTCAAGCTGTGCGTGGCCTTTGGATGATGGAATTGGGCGATAAAATTTCAATCCTTCGTTCTCCGGCAAGTGCGAACAGAAGGCTATTTGGAGTGGGAGATGCGTGTTGATCAAATTTTGATGCCCATCATTATAGCGAGGAGAAGAAAGTTCAACTTGCTGGAATTGAGTTCACCGATTACTGCGCTAATTTGGTGGAATCAAATTTGTCGTTCAAGACATTGGCCGACGACTTGGCGAGTATGAAGGAATTCATGAGGCGACGTTTTGTTCCTGAGCACTATAAAGAGATATGTACAACAAGTTGCAGCGGCTCTCTCGGGTAATATGAGTGTTGATGAATATTACAAGGAGATGGAATTGCTTATGATACGTACAGGGACAACGGAGGATCCGGAGGCGACTATGCACGTTCTTTAATGGTCTAAATATTGAGGTGCAGGATCGTGTTGAGATGGTGGTCTATTACAACATACAAGATCTTGTGCACCAAGCTGTCGGCGAACAGCAGATTATGCGACGCCAAGTAAGCACAGTTCCTAGTACCACTTTGAACACATGGCGACGCCTTGCAACATAAGAGTGAGGATGTCGGTTCTAGCTCTAGGACAGCGACATCTAATTGCCCTCAAGCTTCCGTGCAAAAGGATGCTTTAAAATCAGGATTGCCGAGAGTTGATTCTAGTGCAGTCAGCCACACGCATTAGTAATATAGAGTGTTTCAAGTGCGGAGGAAGGGGCATATGAGGCGTGAATGTCCTAATGAGAAAAGAGTGTTGCTCACAAGAGATGGCTATGCATCCGCTAGTGATGAAGAGGCAGTTTCGACACTTCTACTGCAAAATCTGAAGATGTTGAAAATGTGGTTGCGAGTTTTGAAGCTGCTGAATCATATCCGTCTTTGATGGTGCAACGGGTGCAAGAAGATCGCATTGAGGATAAGGGCAGCGATGGAATATTTTTCAAACTCAGTGCAAAATCAACAACACTAAATGTAAGTTGATCATAGATGGAGGAAGCTACGAACCAAAGTATGACATCTTTGGTAGGCAGATGACTTGTATCGCCCACAACTCACTTGTGTTCTACTCGTGCACATGACATCAACGCATAAAACCAGGCTCGATGCCTTTGTTGGGGAACGAGTAATTTCAAAAATTTTCCTACGATCACGCAAGACCATGGTGATGGCATAGCAACGAGAGGGAGAGGTCCGCCCACGCACTCGTGAGACCGAAAGCGAAGCGTTATAACAACGCTGTTGATGTAGTCGACGCCTTCACGATCCGACCGATCCAAGCACCGAACGACGGCACCTCCGAAGTTCGCACACGCTCAGCTCGATGACGATCCCGGACCGATCCAAAGAAAGTGTCGGGATGAGTTCCACAAGACGACGGCGTGGGACGATGTTGATGCTCCACCGACGAGGGCTTCGCCTAAGCTCTGCGACGATATGACTTCTCCGCGCAGGCTTCGCCTAAGCTCTACGACGATATGACCGAAGTGGAATATGGTGGAGGGGCACCGCACACGGCTAAGGAACGATCCGTAGATCAACTTGTGTGTCTCCGGGTGCCCCCGCCTCGTATATAAAGGAGCAAGGAGGAGGTGGCGGCCAAGGAGGAGGCGATTAGGGGGAGTCCTACTCCCACCGGAGTAGGACTCCTCCTTTCCTAGTAGGAGTAGGAGAGAAGGAAGGGAAGAGAAGAAGGGTGCGGCCCCTCCCTAGTCCAATTCGGACTAGGCCTTGGGCGCGCGGCCTGCCCTAGGCAGCCCTCTCTCTTTCCGCAGGGCCCAATAAGGCCCAATACTTCTCCCCGCGAATTCCGTAACTCTCGGTACTCTAAAATACCCGATCATTCGAACCTTTCCGAACTCGAATATAGTTGTCCAATATATCGATCTTTACGTCTCGACCATTTTGAGACTCTCGTCATGTCCCCGATCTCATCCGGACTCGAACTCCTTCGGTACATCAAAACTCATAAACTCATAATATAACCGCCATCGAAACCTTGTTGCATGGACCCTACGGGTTCGAGAACTATGTAGACATGACCTAGAACTATTCTTGGTCAATAACCAATAGCGGAACCTGGATGCCCATATTGGCTCCTACATATTCTACGAAGATCTTTATCGGTCAAACCGCATAACAACATACTTTGTTCCCTTTGTCATCGGTATGTTACTTGCCCGAGATTCGATCGTCGGTATCCAATACCTAGTTCAATCTCGTTACCGGCAAGTCTCTTTACTCGTTACGTAATGCATCATTCCGTAACTAACTCATTAGCTACATTGCTTGCAAGGCTTATAGTGATGTGCATTACCGAGAGGGCCGGAGATACCTCTCCGACAATTGGAGTGACAAAACCTAATCTCAAATACGCCAACCCAACATGTACCTTTGGAGACACCTGTAGTACTCCTTTATAATCACCCGATTCGTTGTGACGTTTGGTAGTACCAAAGTGTTCCTCCGTAAACGGAGTTGCATAATCTCATAGTTACAGGAACATGTATAGGTCATGAAGAAAGCAATAGCAATATACTAAACGATCAAGTGCTAAGCTAACGGAATGGGTCATGTCAATCACATCATTCTCCTAATGATGTGATCCCATTAATCAAATGACAACTCATGTCTATGGTTAGGAAACATAACCATCTTTGATTAACGAGCTAGTCAAGTAGAGGCATACTAGTGACACTCTGTTTGTCTATGTATTCACACATGTATTATGTTTCCGGTTAATACAATTCTAGCATGAATAATAAACATTTATCATGATATAAGGAAATAAATAATAACTTTATTATTGCCTCTAGGGCATATTTCCTTCAGTTTTGACCACACATGCAACTACATCAAGCAATGCCATGATGCGCTCGGCAAAAGGATAGATGTCCTGATCACTCGGTTCGATGGTTTGGCAGACATCATCAATATGCCGGCAACGAATTCTGCACCACCACAGATTGCTGCGGCTGCTCCATGCATTATGCACCACCGCTCGCGAAGGACATGCGGCGTGCATGATCGCCGCTTACGGCACCTCATGTTGGAGATGATGGTCTTGATGACGGCGTTGACCAGCAGCGGGTATGCTCCACGACCACGACACTATGAGCCTCGGCCCGAAACTTCGTTCGTGGTGGAGTGCATGACCGAGTTGGTCAAGCTGTGCGTGTGCCTTTGGATGATGGAATTGGGCGATAAAATTTCAATCCCTTCGTTCTCCGGCAAGTGCGAACCGAAGGCTATTTGGAGTGGGAGATGCGTGTTGATCAAATTTTGATGCCCATCATTATAGCGAGGAGAAGAAAGTTCAACTTGCTGGAATTGAGTTCACCGTTGGCGCTAATTTGGTGGAATCAAATTTGTCGCTCAAGACATTGGCCGACGACTTGGCGAGGTATGAAGGAATTCATGAGGCGACGTTTTGTTCCTGAGCACTATAAAAGAGATATGTACAACAAGTTGCAGCGGCTCTCTGTGGTAATATGAGTGTTGATGAATATTACAAGGAGATGGAATTGCTTATGATACGTGACAGGGACAACGGAGGATCCGGAGGCGACTATGGCACGTTTCTTTAATGGTCTAAATATTGAGGTGCAGGATCGTGTTGAGATGGTGGTCTATTACAACATACAAGATCTTGTGCACCAAGCTGTGCGGCGGAACAGCAGATTATGCGACGCCAAGTAAGCACAGTTCCTAGTACCACTTTGAACACATGGCGGACGCCGCAACATAAGAGTGAGGATGTCGGTTCTAGCTCTAGGACAGCGACATCTAATTGCCCTCAAGCTTCCGTGCAAAAGGATGCTTTAAAATCAGGATTGCCGAGAGTTGATTCTAGTGCGCAGTCAGCCACACGCATTAGTAATATAGAGTGTTTCAAGTGCGGAGGAAGGGGCATATGAGACGTGAATGTCCTAATGAGAAAAGAGTGTTGCTCACAAGAGATGGCTATGCATCCGCTAGTGATGAAGAGGCAGTTTCGACACTTCTACTGCAAAATCTGAAGATGTTGAAAATGTGGTTGCGAGTTTTGAAGCTGCTGAATCATATCCGTCTTTGATGGTGCAACGGTGCAAGAAGATCGCATTGAGGATAAGGGCAGCGATGGAATATTTTTCAAACTCAGTGCAAAATCAACAACACTAAATGTAAGTTGATCATAGATGGAGGAAGCTACACTAACGCGTTAGCAAGGACTTGGTGGATGTTTTAGCTTTGCCTACCGAAGCACCCACAACCCCACTGCGTTGAATGGGTATATCGGTCGGGAAATTGAAAGTTACACACAAGGTGCGCGTCAATTTTTCAGTTGGAAATTATACCGACACAGTTATCTGTGATGTTCTGCCCATGAATGCATGTCACTTGTTATTGGGGAGGCCATGGCAATATGATCATCGCGCTATACATGAGGGAAGGTCTAACACTTATTCTTTTTGGGACTCCGGAAGGCGATGTGTGTTGCAGCCGATGTTCGGCAGTGCTATCAAGAGCGATGTCTGCAAGGTCCCTAAAAATATCTTGAAGCCGAGGACGGCTTCATTTCAAGAGGGGGAGGATGATGTGACCATCTGTGCTAAAACTACAGTTACTTGTCTAAAAATATTCAAGTTGCTCCTGTGCATGAGAAGTTGACTGTAACAGTACCAAAGGGGAAAGAAGCTGGTATTTTAGGGGCTTTTCCATGTGCTATACAGATTGGTTCGCTGATATTCAAGGTTCCTCCACAGCTGGAAGAAGTTAGACCAAATTTTAGAACTCCGCCAGAAAAAGTCTTGATCTGATCGGCCGGGAAGAAACGAGCAAGTTCAGGGCTCAGAGCTGCTACGTGACACATCGTGATAAGCATACATAGTGCATGGCGTTTTTTATTGGTCAAGTACTACTTACGTGAGGAATTCAAGTCTAGATAGAGTCCAAGGTAATCAACGGTGCGAATAATTAATTAGTTAAATCCTTGATTAGTTTCGTTAGGAGAGTCCTAGTCTGCTACGTTTACATAGCGCGTGTCTCAAGTCTTTGTGTTGCCTATAAAAAGGGCTGGCTGCGGCCGTTGTGAGGGAGTTAGTTTTGATTGGATAATAAAATATCGAAAAGCCTCATGTTGAGGGGCACCAAAGTTTTTCTGTTCCTACGCTGATCTGTGATAGCGTTGTCGTCTTGGAAGAGTGATCTTGATCGTCTCTTACGCGAGTCCTCAACCCTAGTTCTTGCATCTTGCTTGGTCTTTGGGTGTCTACATCTTTTCTACATCTATTGCTGATTTCATTGAGTATCGTGAAAGATCGGACCGACTACACACACAAATTGGCGTTTCGCTACTTTGTGCTTCATCAAGTGGTATTCAGAGCTAAGGTTGTTCACAGTATTGTCTTGATCAAGATGTCGACCTCGGTCAACAAGGAAGACGAGGTTGCTGCTGATTCTCGTGAAATTGTACGTCCAGTGTACGCGGATGATATTCCTCAAAATATTCGGGATGGTTTTGACCACACATGCAACTACATCAAGCAATGTCATGATGCGCCGCAAAAGGATAGATGTCCCGATCACCGGTTCGATGGTTTGGCGACATCATCAATATGCCGCAACGAATTCTGCACCACCACAGATTGCTGCGGCTGCTCCACTGCATTATGCACCACCGCTCGCGAAGGACATGCCGGCGTGCATGATCGCCGCTTACGGCACCTCATGTTGGAGATGATGGTCTTGATGACGGCGCTGACCAGGCAGTGGGGTATGCTCCACGACCACGACACTATGAGCCTCGCCCCGAAACTTCTGTTCGTGGTGGAGTGCATGACCGAGTTGGTCAAGCTGTGCGTGTGCCTTTGGATGATGGAATTGGGCGATAAAATTTCAATCCTTCGTTCTCCGGCAAGTGCGAACCAGAAGGCTATTTGGAGTGGGAGATGCGTGTTGATCAAATTTTGATGCCCATCATTATAGCGAGGAGAAGAAAGTTCAACTTGCTGGAATTGAGTTCACCGTTACGCGCTAATTTGGTGGAATCAAATTTGTCGCTCAAGACATTGGCCGACGACTTGGCGAGGTATGAAGGAATTCATGAGGCGACGTTTTGTTCCTGAGCACTATAAAGAGATATGTACAACAAGTTGCAGCGGCTCTCTGGTAATATGAGTGTTGATGAATATTACAAGGAGATGGAATTGCTTATGATACGACAGGGACAACGGAGGATCCGGAGGCGACTATGGCACGTTCTTTAATGGTCTAAATATTGAGGTGCAGGATCGTGTTGAGATGGTGGTCTATTACAACATACAAGATCTTGTGCACCAAGCTGTCTTGGCGGAACAGCAGATTATGCGACGCCAAGTAAGCACAGTTCCTAGTACCACTTTGAACACATGGCACGCCGCAACATAAGAGTGAGGATGTCGGTTCTAGCTCTAGGACAGCGACATCTAATCGCCTCAAGCTTCCGTGCAAAAGGATGCTTTAAAATCAGGATTGCCGAGAGTTGATTCTAGTGCGCAGTCAGCCACACGCATACTAGTAATATAGAGTGTTTCAAGTGCGGAGGAAGGGGCATATGAGACGTGAATGTCCTAATGAGAAAAGAGTGTTGCTCACAAGAGATGGCTATGCATCCGCTAGTGATGAAGAGGCAGTTTCGACACTTCTACTGCAAAATCTGAAGATGTTGAAAATGTGGTTGCGAGTTTTGAAGCTGCTGAATCATATCCGTCTTTGATGGTGCAACGGTGCAAGAAGATCGCATTGAGGATAAGGGCAGCGATGGAATATTTTTCAAACTCAGTGCAAAATCAACAACACTAAATGTAAGTTGATCATAGATGGAGGAAGCTACACTAACGCAGTTAGCAAGGACTTGGTGGATGTTTTAGCTTTGCCTACCTGGAAGCACCCACAACCCCACTGCGTTGAATGGGTATATCAGTCGGGAAATTGAAAGTTACACACAAGGTGCGCGTCAATTTTCAGTTGGAAATTATACCGACACAATTATCTGTGATGTTCTGCCCATGAATGCATGTCACTTGTTATTGGGGAGGCCATGGCAATATGATCATCGCGCTATACATGAGGGAAGGTCTAACACTTATTCTTTTTGGGACTCTGGAAGGCGATGTGTGTTGCAGCCGATGTTCGGCAGTGCTATCAAGAGCGATGTCTGCAAGGTCCCTAAAAATATCTTGAAGCCGAGGACGGCTTCATTTCAAGAGGGGAGGATGATGTGACCATCTGTGCTAAAACTACAGTTACTTGTCTAAAAATATTCAAGTTGCTCCTGTGCATGAGAAGTTGACTGTAACAGTACCAAAGGGAAAGAAGCTGGTATTTTAGGGGCTTTTCCATGTGCTATACAGATTGGTTCGCTGATATTCAAGGTTCCTCCACAGCTGGAAGAAGTTAGACCAAATTTTAGAACTCCGCCAGAAAAAGTCTTGATCTGATCGGCCGGGAAGAAACGAGCAAGTTCAGGGCTCAGAGCTGCTACGTGACACATCGTGATAAGCATACATAGTGCATGGCGTTTTTTTTATTGGTCAAGTACTACTTACGTGAGGAATTCAAGTCTAGATAGAGTCCAAGGTAATCAACGGTGCGAATAATTAATTAGTTAAATCCTTGATTAGTTTCGTTAGGAGAGTCCTAGTCTGCTACGTTTACATAGCGCGTGTCTCAAGTCTTTGTGTTGCCTATAAAAAGGGCTGGCTGCGGCCGTTGTGAGGGAGTTAGTTTTGATTGGATAATAAAATATCAGAAAAGCCTCATGTTGAGGGGCACCAAAGTTTTTCTGTTCCTACGCTGATCTGTGATAGCGTTGCCGTCTTGGAAGAGTGATCTTGATCGTCTCTTCACGCGAGTCCTCAACCCTAGTTCTTGCATCTTGCTTGGTCTTTGGGTGTCTACATCTTTTCTACATCTACTGCTGATTTCATTGAGTATCGTGAAAGATCGGACCGACTACACACACAAATTGGCGTTTCGCTACTTTGTGCTTCATCAAGTGGTATTCAGAGCTAAGGTTGTTCACAGTATTGTCTTGATCAAGATGTCGACCTCGGTCAACAAGGAAGACGAGGTTGCTGCTGATTCTCAGGAAATTGTACGTCCAGTGTACGCGGATGATATTCCTCAAAATATTCGGGATGGTTTTGACCACACATGCAACTACATCAAGCAATGTCATGATGCGCTCGGCAAAGGATAGATGTCCCGATCACTCGGTTCGATGGTTTGGCAGACATCATCAATATGCCGGCAACGAATTCTGCACCACCACAGATTGCTGCGGCTGCTCCACTGCATTATGCACCACTGGCTCGCGAAGGACATGCCGGCGTGCATGATCGCCGTTTGGCGGCACCTCATGTTGGAGATGATGGTCTTGATGACGGCGTTGACCAGGCAGCGGGTATGCTCCACGACCACGACACTATGAGCCTCGTCCTGAAACTTCTGTTCGTGGTGGAGTGCATGACCGAGTTGGTCAAGCTGTGCGTGTGCCTTTGGATGATGGAATTGGGCGATAAAATTTCAATCCTTCGTTCTCCGGCAAGTGCGAACCAGAAGGCTATTTGGAGTGGGAGATGCGTGTTGATCAAATTTTGATGCCCATCATTATAGCGAGGAGAAGAAAGTTCAACTTGCTGGAATTGAGTTCACCGTTACGCGCTAATTTGGTGGAATCAAATTTGTCGCTCAAGACATTGGCCGACGACTTGGCGAGGTATGAAGGAATTCATGAGGCGACGTTTTGTTCCTGAGCACTATAAAGAGATATGTACAACAAGTTGCAGCGGCTCTCTCAGGGTAATATGAGTGTTGATGAATATTACAAGGAGATGGAATTGCTTATGATACGTACAGGGACAACGGAGGATCCGGAGGCGACTATGGCACGTTTCTTTAATGGTCTAAATATTGAGGTGCAGGATCGTGTTGAGATGGTGGTCTATTACAACATACAAGATCTTGTGCACCAAGCTGTGCGGGCGGAACAGCAGATTATGCGACGCCAAGTAAGCACAGTTCCTAGTACCACTTTGAACACATGGCGGACGCCGCAACATAAGAGTGAGGATGTCGGTTCTAGCTCTAGGACAGCGACATCTAATCGCCTCAAGCTTCCGTGCAAAAGGATGCTTTAAAATCAGGATTGCCGAGAGTTGATTCTAGTGCGCAGTCAGCCACACGTACTAGTAATATAGAGTGTTTCAAGTGCGGAGGAAGGGGGCATATGAGACGTGAATGTCCTAATGAGAAAAGAGTGTTGCTCACAAGAGATGGCTATGCATCCGCTAGTGATGAAGAGGCAGTTTCTGACACTTCTACTGCAAAATCTGAAGATGTTGAAAATGTGGTTGCGAGTTTTGAAGCTGCTGAATCATATCCGTCTTTGATGGTGCAACGGGTGCAAGAAGATCGCATTGAGGATAAGGGGCAGCGATGGAATATTTTTCAAACTCAGTGCAAAATCAACAACACTAAATGTAAGTTGATCATAGATGGAGGAAGCTACACTAACGCGTTAGCAAGGACTTGGTGGATGTTTTAGCTTTGCCTACCTGGAAGCACCCACAACCCCACTGCGTTGAATGGGTATATCAGTCGGGGAAATTGAAAGTTACACACAAGGTGCGCGTCAATTTTTCAGTTGGAAATTATACCGACACAATTATCTGTGATGTTCTGCCCATGAATGCATGTTACTTGTTATTGGGGAGGCCATGGCAATATGATCATCGCGCTATACATGAGGGAAGGTCTAACACTTATTCTTTTTGGGACTCCGGAAGGCGATGTGTGTTGCAGCCGATGTTCGGCAGTGCTATCAAGAGCGATGTCTGCAAGGTCCCTAAAAATATCTTGAAGCCGAGGACGGCTTCATTTCAAGAGGGGGAGGATGATGTGACCATCTGTGCTAAAACTACAGTTACTTGTCTAAAAAATATTCAAGTTGCTCCTGTGCATGAGAAGTTGACTGTAACAGTACCAAAGGGGAAAGAAGCTGGTATTTTAGGGGCTTTTCCATGTGCTATACAGATTGGTTCGCTGATATTCAAGGTTCCTCCACAGCTGGAAGAAGTTAGACCAAATTTTAGAACTCCGCCAGAAAAAGTCTTGATCTGATCGGCTGGGAAGAAACGAGCAAGTTCAGGCCTCAGAGCTGCTACGTGACACATCGTGATAAGCATACATAGTGCATGGCGTTTTTTTTATTGGTCAAGTACTACTTACGTGAGGAATTCAAGTCTAGATAGAGTCCAAGGTAATCAACGGTGCCGAATAATTAATTAGTTAAATCCTTGATTAGTTTCGTTAGGAGAGTCCTAGTCTGCTACGTTTACATAGCGCGTGTCTCAAGTCTTTGTGTTGCCTATAAAAAGGGCTGGCTGCGGCCGTTGTGAGGGAGTTAGTTTTGATTGGATAATAAAATATCAGAAAAGCCTCATGTTGAGGGGCACCAAAGTTTTTCTGTTCCTACGCTGATCTGTGATAGCGCGTTGCCGTGCGGAAGAGTGATCTTGATCGTCTCTTACGCGAGTCCTCAACCCTAGTTCTTGCATCTTGCTTGGTCTTTGGGTGTCTACATCTTTTCTACATCTACTGCTGATTTCATTGAGTATCGTGAAAGATCGGACCGACTACACACACAAATTGGCGTTTCGCTACTTTGTGCTTCATCAAGTGGTATTCAGAGCTAAGGTTGTTCACAGTATTGTCTTGATCAAGATGTCGACCTCGGTCAACAAGGAAGACGAGGTTGCTGCTGATTCTCGGAAATTGTACGTCCAGTGTACGCGGATGATATTCCTCAAAATATTCGGGATGGTTTTGACCACACATGCAACTACATCAAGCAATGTCATGATGCGCCGGCAAAAGGATAGATGTCCCGATCACTCGGTTCGATGGTTTGGCGACATCATCAATATGCCGGCAACGAATTCTGCACCACCACAGATTGCTGCGGCTGCTCCACTGCATTATGCACCACCGCTCGCGAAGGACATGCGGCGTGCATGATCGCCGCTTACGGCACCTCATGTTGGAGATGATGGTCTTGATGACGGCGTTGACCAGCAGCGGGTATGCTCCACGACCACGACACTATGAGCCTCGCCCCTGAAACTTCTGTTCGTGGTGGAGTGCATGACCGAGTTGGTCAAGCTGTGCGTGTGCCTTTGGATGATGGAATTGGGCGATAAAATTTCAATCCCTTCGTTCTCCGCAAGTGCGAACCAGAAGGCTATTTGGAGTGGGAGATGCGTGTTGATCAAATTTTGATGCCCATCATTATAGCGAGGAGAAGAAAGTTCAACTTGCTGGAATTGAGTTCACGATTCTGGCGCTAATTTGGTGGAATCAAATTTGTCGCTCAAGACATTGGCCGACGACTTGGCGAGGTATGAAGGAATTCATGAGGCGACGTTTTGTTCCTGAGCACTATAAAGAGATATGTACAACAAGTTGCAGCGGCTCTCTCAGGGTAATATGAGTGTTGATGAATATTACAAGGAGATGGAATTGCTTATGATACGTACAGGGACAACGGAGGATCCGGAGGCGACTATGGCACGTTCTTTAATGGTCTAAATATTGAGGTGCAGGATCGTGTTGAGATGGTGGTCTATTACAACATACAAGATCTTGTGCACCAAGCTGCGGGCGGAACAGCAGATTATGCGACGCCAAGTAAGCACAGTTCCTAGTACCACTTTGAACACATGGCGACGCCGCAACATAAGAGTGAGGATGTCGGTTCTAGCTCTAGGACAGCGACATCTAATCGCCCTCAAGCTTCCGTGCAAACGGATGCTTTAAAATCAGGATTGCCGAGAGTTGATTCTAGTGCGCAGTCAGCCACACGTACTAGTAATATAGAGTGTTTCAAGTGCGGAGGAAGGGGGCATATGAGACGTGAATGTCCTAATGAGAAAAGAGTGTTGCTCACAAGAGATGGCTATGCATCCGCTAGTGATGAAGAGGCAGTTTCTGACACTTCTACTGCAAAATCTGAAGATGTTGAAAATGTGGTTGCGAGTTTTGAAGCTGCTGAATCATATCCGTCTTTGATGGTGCAACGGGTGCAAGAAGATCGCATTGAGGATAAGGGGCAGCGATGGAATATTTTTCAAACTCAGTGCAAAATCAACAACACTAAATGTAAGTTGATCATAGATGGAGGAAGCTACACTAACGCGGTTAGCAAGGACTTGGTGGATGTTTTAGCTTTGCCTACCTGGAAGCACCCACAACCCCACTGCGTTGAATGGGTATATCAGTCGGGGAAATTGAAAGTTACACACAAGGTGCGCGTCAATTTTTCAGTTGGAAATTATACCGACACAATTATCTGTGATGTTCTGCCCATGAATGCATGTCACTTGTTATTGGGGAGGCCATGGCAATATGATCATCGCGCTATACATGAGGGAAGGTCTAACACTTATTCTTTTTGGGACTCCGGAAGGCGATGTGTGTTGCAGCCGATGTTCGGCAGTGCTATCAAGAGCGATGTCTGCAAGGTCCCTAAAAATATCTTGAAGCCGAGGACGGCTTCATTTCAAGAGGGGGAGGATGATGTGACCATCTGTGCTAAAACTACAGTTACTTGTCTAAAAATATTCAAGTTGCTCCTGTGCATGAGAAGTTGACTGTAACAGTACCAAAGGGGAAAGAAGCTGGTATTTTAGGGGCTTTTCCATGTGCTATACAGATTGGTTCGCTGATATTCAAGGTTCCTCCACAGCTGGAAGAAGTTAGACCAAATTTTAGAACTCCGCCAGAAAAAGTCTTGATCTGATCGGCTGGGAAGAAACGAGCAAGTTCAGGCCTCAGAGCTGCTACGTGACACATCGTGATAAGCATACATAGTGCATGGCGTTTTTTTTATTGGTCAAGTACTACTTACGTGAGGAATTCAAGTCTAGATAGAGTCCAAGGTAATCAACGGTGCCGAATAATTAATTAGTTAAATCCTTGATTAGTTTCGTTAGGAGAGTCCTAGTCTGCTACGTTTACATAGCGCGTGTCTCAAGTCTTTGTGTTGCCTATAAAAAGGGCTGGCTGCGGCCGTTGTGAGGGAGTTAGTTTTGATTGGATAATAAAATATCAGAAAAGCCTCATGTTGAGGGGCACCAAAGTTTTTCTGTTCCTACGCTGATCTGTGATAGCGCGTTGCCGTGCGGAAGAGTGATCTTGATCGTCTCTTACGCGAGTCCTCAACCCTAGTTCTTGCATCTTGCTTGGTCTTTGGGTGTCTACATCTTTTCTACATCTACTGCTGATTTCATTGAGTATCGTGAAAGATCGGACCGACTACACACACAAATTGGCGTTTCGCTACTTTGTGCTTCATCAAGTGGTATTCAGAGCTAAGGTTGTTCACAGTATTGTCTTGATCAAGATGTCGACCTCGGTCAACAAGGAAGACGAGGTTGCTGCTGATTCTCAGGAAATTGTACGTCCAGTGTACGCGGATGATATTCCTCAAAATATTCGGGATGGTTTTGACCACACATGCAACTACATCAAGCAATGTCATGATGCGCTCGGCAAAAGGATAGATGTCCTGATCACTCGGTTCGATGGTTTGGCAGACATCATCAATATGCCGGCAACGAATTCTGCACCACCACAGATTGCTGCGGCTGCTCCACTGCATTATGCACCACCGGCTCGTGAAGGACATGCCGGCGTGCATGATCGCCGTTTGGCGGCACCTCATGTTGGACATGATGGTCTTGATGATGGCGTTGACCAGGCAGCGGGGTATGCTCCACGACCACGACACTATGAGCCTCGTCCTGAAACTTCTGTTCGTGGTGGAGTGCATGACCGAGTTGGTCAAGCTGTGCGTGTGCCTTTGGATGATGGAATTGGGCGATAAAATTTCAATCCTTCGTTCTCCGGCAAGTGCGAACCAGAAGGCTATTTGGAGTGGGAGATGCGTGTTGATCAAATTTTTGATGCCCATCATTATAGCGAGGAGAAGAAAGTTCAACTTGCTGGAATTGAGTTCACCGTTCTGGCGCTAATTTGGTGGAATCAAATTTGTCGCTCAAGACATTGGCCGACGACTTGGCGAGGTATGAAGGAATTCATGAGGCGACGTTTTGTTCCTGAGCACTATAAAAGAGATATGTACAACAAGTTGCAGCGGCTCTCTCAGGGTAATATGAGTGTTGATGAATATTACAAGGAGATGGAATTGCTTATGATCGTACAGGGACAACGGAGGATCCGGAGGCGACTATGGCACGTTTCTTTAATGGTCTAAATATTGAGGTGCAGGATCGTGTTGAGATGGTGGTCTATTACAACATACAAGATCTTGTGCACCAAGCTGTGCGGCGGAACAGCAGATTATGCGACGCCAAGTAAGCACAGTTCCTAGTACCACTTTGAACACATGGCGACGCTCGCAACATAAGAGTGAGGATGTCGGTTCTAGCTCTAGGACAGCGACATCTAATCGCCCTCAAGCTTCCGTGCAAAAGGATGCTTTAAAATCAGGATTGCCGAGAGTTGATTCTAGTGCGCAGTCAGCCACACGTACTAGTAATATAGAGTGTTTCAAGTGCGGAGGAAGGGGGCATATGAGACGTGAATGTCCTAATGAGAAAAGAGTGTTGCTCACAAGAGATGGCTATGCATCCGCTAGTGATGAAGAGGCAGTTTCTGACACTTCTAGTGCAAAATCTGAAGATGATGAAAATGTGGTTGCGAGTTTTGAAGCTGCTGAATCATATCCGTCTTTGATGGTGCAACGGTGCAAGAAGATCGCATTGAGGATAAGGGCAGCGATGGAATATTTTTCAAACTCAGTGCAAAATCAACAACACTAAATGTAAGTTGATCATAGATGGAGGAAGCTACACTAACGCGGTTAGCAAGGACTTGGTGGATGTTTTAGCTTTGCCTACCTGGAAGCACCCACAACCCCACTGCGTTGAATGGGTATATCAGTCGGGGAAATTGAAAGTTACACACAAGGTGCGCGCCAATTTTCAGTTGGAAATTATACCGACACAGTTATCTGTGATGTTCTGCCCATGAATGCATGTCACTTGTTATTGGGGAGGCCATGGCAATATGATCATCGCGCTATACATGAGGGAAGGTCTAACACTTATTCTTTTTGGGACTCCGGAAGGCGATGTGTGTTGCAGCCGATGTTCGGCAGTGCTATCAAGAGCGATGTCTGCAAGGTCCCTAAAAATATCTTGAAGCCGAGGACGGCTTCATTTCAAGAGGGGGAGGATGATGTGACCATCTGTGCTAAAACTACAGTTACTTGTCTAAAAAATATTCAAGTTGCTCCTGTGCATGAGAAGTTGACTGTAACAGTACCAAAGGGGAAAGAAGCTGGTATTTTAGGGGCTTTTCCATGTGCTATACAGATTGGTTCGCTGATATTCAAGGTTCCTCCACAGCTGGAAGAAGTTAGACCAAATTTTAGAACTCCGCCAGAAAAAGTCTTGATCTGATCGGCCGGGAAGAAACGAGCAAGTTCAGGGCTCAGAGCTGCTACGTGACACATCGTGATAAGCATACATAGTGCATGGCGTTTTTTTTTATTGGTCAAGTACTACTTACGTGAGGAATTCAAGTCTAGATAGAGTCCAAGGTAATCAACGGTGCCGAATAATTAATTAGTTAAATCCTTGATTAGTTTCGTTAGGAGAGTCCTAGTCTGCTACGTTTACATAGCGCGTGTCTCAAGTCTTTGTGTTGCCTATAAAAAGGGCTGGTTGCGGCCGTTGTGAGGGAGTTAGTTTTGATTGGATAATAAAATATCAGAAAAGCCTCATGTTGAGGGGCACCAAAGTTTTTCTGTTCCTACGCTGATTTGTGATAGCGCGTTGCCGTGCGGAAGAGTGATCTTGATCGTCTCTTACGCGAGTCCTCAACCCTAGTTCTTGCATCTTGCTTGGTCTTTGGGTGTCTACATCTTTTCTACATCTACTGCTGATTTCATTGAGTATCGTGAAAGATCGGACCGACTACACACACAAATTGGCATTTCGCTACTTTGTGCTTCATCAAACGGCCTCGGTTCCCGCGGGGAATCAATGGCAAGGCTGCCGCCGGTCAGCCTTGCTATTGATTTCTCACGGGCGGCGCTTCACGGGACGGCGCGCCGACGCCTCCCCCTCAAGACGCAGCACACACGGCGCTGCCCGGCTATAAAAGCCGGCGGCCTCCACACGCTGTGCCCACACCAGCCCCGCCGCCGCCGTCCAGCCCTCCTCTCCTGCCTCTCCCGAAGCGCCACCGCCCAGCCCCTCCCTCTACCTCTCCCGAGCGGTGAAGGCGGATTTCGATGACGATGACGCGGCCCTAGAATGGGCGCGCCAGGACTCCATTGCGATGGAGAAGGCGCGCCGGGAGAAGGTGAAGGAGCACCAGCGCGCCACCCTGCGCCGCTTCGAGGAGCGCCGACGCGGCCGCGATGAAGACGGGGTCGTCGGCCTTACCGACAGCGACGACGACGACGACGACACGCCGCCTTGATCCGCCATGGCGACGCCGGGTCAGCAGGGCGCCCGCGTCAAGGAGGAGAAGGGCCGACGACGATGATGGCGACGACTTCAGCCCGTTCTTTTTAGATTAGGTTAATGTAATGAAAATGCGTGAATTTGCGAAATTTGCCATGTTTAGCGAAATTTAACTACTTTTTATCATAACTTCACGAACGGCCCTTCTTTTTTTTATTTGCGCGCTGGGACGGCCCTGGGGCCGACGGCTGGGACCGACTCACCCTGGGGCCATTTTTTTTGCTGCTCACCCCCGTGGCGCTTTTTAGACGCCTGGGAGCCAACGGCTGGAGATGCCCTTAGCCACCGCCAGAGGCCAGGGATACATCCTCCTTTTCTAAAAAAGAACAAACATTTTTTTAATTTTCCTGAAAATTGTTTTTTTGTAAAACAAAATGAAGAAAAGGAAAAAAGAAAAAATGTGAACAAAATTTGAAATCTCAAATATTTTTGGAAGGTCCCTAAAACTGGTCGTATCGTTCGCTTCGTGCGTTAACGGGCTGGCTTAGAGAGTGGTTGGCATGATATACATTGCATATAGCGATACATACAGGGAGAAAGTCCTTCCCTTCATGGAAAAAAAATCTTAAAAAGAAACGGCGACAACTTGTGGAGTGTGGACTTTCCCAACGTTTACATACATGTCTGGCCCCACTTTGACGACCCGTGACTCTCCTACTTTTTCAAACACGGTATATAAACATAGACTCTCATATGCTCGCATTGTTGCACATACACTCATCCCTATAAACACACGTACGCACACCTTACTTCTATGAGCATCTTCGAGAGGTAACATTGCCAACTCTCTCTTCCCAGATAAAAAACCCAGGGCAATTATGGAGAATTGTTGTAGATTTTGCATGATTTTCTTGTTGGTAATTATGTTCATATGTTAATTTACCTCAACTTACACGTTATGCTGTGGACTACTGCAGATTGTGAATGAATTTGGTTCCTTTGATCAGTATTGTTGGAGGCCAGTAGTAAGCAAATTTCGATATGGAAACCAAGTTACCATCAAGAGTGCCGAGGCAGACAAGATTAGCAACAGATTTGGTCCAGTGAGGGTTCCGGGGTGTGGGCCCTACGGTCATATATTCATTCATGCAGGCAGCTGGACTTGCAAATGATCGCCTTGTTGGGTGCTTCCGTTTTGATGAGTGCAATGCGTCTGCAACTGTTTGCGCCAGTGAAACTGAAATGCTAAAGCCGAAGCATGATATGACAGCAAAGCGATCACCAATGATGCTGCACTGTCGAGGGCGACGGTTAAGGTGATCGTTTCATAGAACTTACGATGAAAAGCACTAGCCGTACCATAGTTACCTGCATTTTCTGTAGGGTTTGTGTTAGAATTTCCTTGGCCAAGAGAGTGTAGGATCAGAGTGGGTTTGTGTATAGAAGTTATTTGTGCTGTAATGCAACTTGGCATGTACATATCCACTGAAATTTGTGCAACATGAACTAAATGTCCTGTCCAAGCTAAAGAACTTACCCTGAAATTTCCTGGAAGTTCCAACCAAAGTTGACTATAACAACAGTCGCAACCGACTATTAAGACTAAGCTCCACTCTCTCGCGACCTCTACTCTAATCAAAAGACTGAAGGCCCCTACGAGGAAGATGAAAAAGGCATAACTTGCACCCATGGCGGTTATCACTTCCAGACTATACAAAACTAAGTTATTTTGACAATGGTATTCTTACATCCTTATAACAACATCCAGAAATGACACCAAGTAGCACAAAACCAGCACACCGTCATTAAAAAAAAAGCACACCGTATTTGGTTTGAAGCATTTGATTAACTAACCAGATTTTGCAAGGCTCGGTTTATACTAGCTCTGTGGTTCATTTTCTTACCAAAGCACGGCCAATTGAATGGAACATAATTTGATGACAGAAGTTTGGTAGTGATCATTCAAAAAGGAAAAGAGAAACAACATTATCAAGAGACATTTTGTACCCAATGCTTTGCTGGGAATTTAACAGGCCCTCAAGAAGTCAAGATCAACCATCCAGACTTCGCACGAACACAGAACACGTCCGAAACCATCAAAGGAGGTTACTGAGGTGATAGATCACTATAGAGTTGGTTTCGGTCCGTTCCAAGTCGGTTCGAAAACCATCGCCCCGGTCAGGTGCTAGTTATGCCCAAGGTATGATCCCAGATGCTTGAATTTCACACGGATTCAGAATGCTTGTGGAATCACCAATTAGAGGTTCTTAACATTGCAGTTATATCACTTCTCATAGCTGTTTCATATGGATCTGAACACATTTTATAGATTTCTCAATGCCACATTCAATAAAGCCCCTCTTGAATTTGTTTTATACATCTGGAAAGCTCAAAAGCACGCAACATATTTATATCAGAAATTATTTGGCAAATCAGTCAAGACGCCGAAGAAGATATTTGACTTCAACATCCTTCGTTAAAGGCATTACCCACAGATCATATAGCTTAGAAAGCACTTTTGGATCAACTTTACAGTGACTGTCACAGGCATCACCATCTTGCTTGCCTACACTGTCCTCCAGAGTGACATTCTGTCCAAATATCCTTGCCTTCTTCTCTACTCTCTTCTTGACCTTTTCTTCAACTGCCGTGAATGTTAGTAAGTTCATTAGAGCATTGGTGTCCTGCATTGAGCAGCAAGACAAATGAACTTTAAGGCTTGATTCAGACTGGCAGTTCCTATCAGGCTATCACAAATGCTAATGCATGCTTGAGCTTAACATGGAAAGCACTTCAATGAAATAGGAATAAAGGCTTGTACGCAACGGTGCATCATACACAACACACTTGGTGGTTATTGTTCAAATTTGAAATGTCAAGGTGCATGAATATATAAATAAGCCAACAAATTTTATGAAAAATGCAATAAAAATCTAGTAAGTCTATATAAGAGGTGGAAGATAAGTTGGGGAAGCAGAGTATAAGATGTTAACCAAATTAACCATGATATAAGACGTGAAAGATAATTTGAGGAAGTAAAGTATAAGGCGCCAACTAAATTAACCTTAGCACGTATTGGTGGGCTATAATCTTGAGGCGCGTCTTTGAATTTCACCTCAGCAACATATTTGCCACAATGAATTCTTCTTGAGAGAGCCTACAAGCAAATAATCAATGCATTTCACTGATCACAAAGTAATTATCAGTAAACTAAAATGTTTTTTTGCAAATATATCTATAAACTAAAAAAAATTCTGATAGTAGCAATTATATGTAACATTTAAAAGAAATGTTGCGTACAGCATATACCTGCAGACATGCAAAATCTAATGCAACTGTTTCTGCATAGTTGCCATCATCGCCATCCGCCGTGAATAATGGTAGCAATTCATTGAAATACATCTTCCATATTGCATCATTCACACAGACCGATGAAGCAAAAGGGTGCAAAACCTACGAAGAAAACAAATAATAACTCAGAATCCCAGTGATAGTTAGTCATCACTCGTCAGTTCCTGATATTATATATATTTTTTGAAGTGCTGATATTATAATATTAAAGCCCAGTATTCACCTTTGGGTGACCTTTGGTAGGAAAGACAGGTGGCGGAAGATCTTGAGAGAAGAATGGAACATCTTCTGGCTTTTGATAGTGTCCAGCCTATGATATCTTACAGATGTAATTAGATCACGCATAAAGATGCTCAACAATGACAATTAGTAGTATAGTATCACACAATAAGTCAACTATATGTTCAGTTGAAGTTTGAATGTTTCATAGAATGTCGTGGATGGGATACAAACATAAGCTATGAAGTCCTAAAATATTTCCCTATCTTCATTTTTCAACTAGTGATTATTTCCCTGACTAATAAAGCATCAACAAAGCATTTATCAATCAAATTGGCTATCTGCTCATTCGAACTGGTCAGATTTCAGGTTCTTTGTTTGCCCTTTGGAATAGGAGGTAATCTTGACAATGAGCTAACCCTACATAAGCAAGATTTGATCCTCGGAGTATGACACAAGCAGATGATACCAAACCCAAGGGGGCAGGTGCCACACCCAAAGGACCAAGTCAAGTCTGGCGACTACGATCTGTGTCACTGTTTCAAAGAGTACACTGCCATCACACTGATGATGACAAAGATGACGAATGAAAGAAAAGGCCGCTAATTCCATCATATATTACCCATGTATGGCTGTGTATTGAATTGAAGTGCTAGTATGCTGCCTGTATAGGTGAACGTGTCGCAAGACCAAATTAGCTATGAAGATTTTCCCCTGGAAATGCCAGAACTCCACATGCCTACACAAGCTCATCATGGCTGCACTACAATATTGTCAAAACCTGAACAGTCGCGGATGGAGCAGAGCAGCCAGATCAAAACCTGAACCTGCAACAGTAACAGGATAGCCAAATCTAAACTGATCCGAGCGACTTCCGGCCACCGACGTCCCAACAACTGTGTCAATCTCCGGACCCTCGGTGGGAAGTCAAAAAGAAACTAGGCTTGCCTTGGCGTGCAGGACCTGGGCTTCCCGGACGAAGAACTCGGAGAGGGAGCCGGCGGCGGCAGCGGCCGAGTACGCCGGCGTGTTGCGCGGGCGTTTGGCCCGCTCGATGAGCGCGAAGACGATGGAGTCCTCCTCGCGGATCAGCTGGTCGCGCACCGCGGCCAGGCTCAGCTGCTCGCCGCCCCCCGCGTCCATTGCTCTGCGCCTCGTCGGGTGTGGGGAAAGTGGAAGGCGCGGGTAGGAAGCTCGTCGCGTCGTGGTCAAGTGGCTTTCAAGATGTCGTGCGAATTGCCGACGCTTATTTGACCCTAAAATAACGGAAATGATAAATTCTGAATGTTCAGATTCCATGACAACTTTGAATGTTTTTTTTTCTCAAATACGCATGAGTGTGCGTACTATATATGTTGAAGAAGATGATGGATAAAGAGCCCCTCCATGTTGATAGTTACATATTACATAACCCCAAATTCACTCACAAAAAGACTAAGACTAACTCCTCCCGCTCGCCCACCTTTTCACCGCCAAGAAGATTAGCTCAACGTCCCCTTTGAAAACGTTCGCTCTTTTCCAGGTTCTACCCTCAAGAATTATCCTACGTGATACATGCGAGCTCGAAGGTGTGGCACCATAGAAGACTATGGCATTTCGCTGCTTCCATAGCTCCCATATGCCAAGGATCAACAAGGCCCGAATGTCCTTTGCCCCCATCTAGGGCTGGAATTCGAGCCGAGTCGAGCCATCTCGGCTTGACTAGCTAGAGCTCGTTTCCTTAACGAGCTAACTCGACTCGACTCGTTATTATAACGAGCTCAAACCCAAGATTGGCTCGACTCATATAACTCACGAGCTGGCTCGTTTAGCTTGTTAAGCTCGTTAAAGATATGAGCATAAAACCCTCAAATATGATAAAAATAATTAGGTATATATTAAACATATATATCACTAAACAATTGTAAATTTCTTGTAACGCATGAGTCTCCTAGGTGGTTGGGCCATCAATAGGTGGGCCTTGTGTTGTGTGCTCGGGACGTAGGGTGCTGAGTGGCTAATCTTTTTTTGTATTGGGAGTCACTGATCTTTTGTATCGAGCCTAACGAGTTACACGAGTACTCGTCAGATTGACTCGTTTAACTTGGTCTATAAACAATCTTAAACTAAAGCTCGGCTCGACTCGTTATTCTTCGAGTTTGAGTCGATTCGAGCCGAGTCACAAGCTACTCGTTTAGCTCGCGAGCTTCGAGCTTTTTTTCCAACCCTACCCCTATCGTCATGTCCACTTTCGTGATGCACCATTCATGCAGCGTTGTATCCTCGTTCGGTATCCATTCCGGTCGATTCATTGCTAGGCAAACCCCCGTCCAGATTTGTCTCGCGAATACACATCCAATGAGCAAATGATTGATGATCTCTTCCTCTTGGTCACAAAACGGGCATGCTTCTTGGTGTTCCGGTCCACGGCGTGCTAGCCTATCCGATGTCCAACATTTGTTCTGCAGAGCCGTCAATGCGAAGAAACGGCAACGCAGCGGTGTTGTGGGGATCCCAACTCATAAGTCAAGATCACGGAATGCACGTGTACAGTGATCCCAGAGATCAATGCTCACTGAACACACAAAAACTGAATAATAAGAGTCTTACATTCATACATATCATCTTACACAAATTACGACCATTATGGTCAAGTATTACATAGATAAAGCCTCAAGGGCTGAACATCAGATAAAACACAAGCAGCGGAAATCATCGTCGATAAGTAGAATCCATGCCATCTGCCTTAACCCTACAGACATTCTGACTGGGAAAGCGTCCTAGTTCGTATGTTCATCACCGAAGTATTCTTACAAACCAAACTTCTGTAGTTTTGCAAAAAGATGCTCGCACTTGTTCCCTATTTAAAAACAACTCCTTGTCTCTCACAATCAACATTATCTCCTCCCCACCGCATCTAGAAGGCCATGGACAAATCCGGCGCGATGGCCGCTGCCGGCGTCGTCCACCCCCAATCTTGGTGTCCCGTGCAATGCACGGGCATCTACGCACGGGAAATTATGTTGAACACAGCTAGTTGTAAGCAGGCTAGCTCTACAGCCATGATGATAGTGACTGCAGACGGTGAGGCTGACTTTGGTATGCCGAACATGACGCCTACACTCAGGTGTCATCTCCGGCGTAGGGTCTTGTCACTTCACTGTGAGGAGCAGCACGTAATAATTTGACCAACGGGTAGTACAGTACTACTAATTGGTAGTACTACTACTAGTACTAGCACCACCGTCTGGATTTAGTAGTACTACCATGTCCGTCTAGATTTAGTATTTGACTAGCAATATCTAGTAATGCATGTCATAAAAAATATACTACTCCCTCTGTAAATAAATACATGGTGTATTGTTTTATTCCTTCTTGTAGATGGCTCAAATCTGAAGTCTCATCAATCAGACTACTATTGTACTCACCGAGCACTCAACTTGGTAAGCTACCAACAAAAAATTGCAATCAAAGACTACTATTGTACTCCCTCTGTACTGGTGCATTAGTCACGTTACGAAAACCAAATAGTAATCCCAAAACTTTTAGGTGCGGTGCATTAACTACCCACCTCGTTCCCTGTTTTTTGCCACGAAAAAAGAAATAACCCAATACGAGACGTGGGGTGCGTATGCATCCAATGACTTGAGACTACTTAGCACAACAGTTTTGGTTACATGCATTAACATTTTATTAGTTAAATCAAAGGTCAAAACTTGGCGCAAAATGCAAAGGGACAAATAAACCAAGAACATCAAAGTTCTCGTTTGGCCCCAACTAGAGGTCCCATGAGATGACTATCCGCACCGCACGGAGGGGACACATATTCATTGACTTACTGCACCTGCCTTTGGGTGTATGATAGGTGGGCCCAACAGGTGGCTGGCCCACCTGTCATACAACCAAAGGCAGGTGCAGTTAAGGCACCGGAGCTCAGTCCCACAGACGCAGCTTCATTGACTTACTGCACCTGCCTTTGGTGTATGACAGGTGGGCCCAACTGGTGATTGGCCCACCTGTCATACAGCCAAAGGCAGGTGTAGTAGAGGGCCAAGGAGTAGATGGCCAGCATAAACGTGAATGCAATGCAGTCTGCACTTCTCATATAAAGGCTCCCCACCAGTCCAATCTACAAAATCCTACGCACCTACGCACCCTAACCAAAGGCAAGAGTGATCACTCCAATCGCAAGTTCAGTTGACTAGAAGCTAGACCCATGGAGGCGATGAGCGCGAGCATCAGCCGGCTGTGCAAGATGGTCCATGATGCCGGCCTGTGGCCCGGCATCGAGGAACGTCTCTAGGTCGTTCTTGAAGCCGCTAGGGCGAGAGGCCGCTTGGACAATAGATTCGTCTCCTTGTTCGGCGAGGTCCTCGTCGGCTTCCTCGACAAGTTCACCATTGTCAAGAAGTTCGCGGACGACCTTGACGTACGCCTCCAGCCCACGCTCCCAGGCTCTGCGATGCCCGCCACCCTCAACAGCCTCTATGGTGACAACCTCTTCGACGCACTGGTGGCCCCGCGACTGCCCGCCATCGCACCGGAGAATGTCCACCTCGAGGTCACGCTCGCCGCGCAGCACGTGGCGCAGCAAGACACCATCGACATAATCACCCACGTCTACGCGCAAATCGTCCACAAGGACTACTACGTGCAAGAGGAGGATGATAGGGCGCTGGCCTTCTTGGACCGCAGGGCAACCTTGGACGGCATTGTTCAGAAGCACGTTGAGCTCACCGCCAACGCCGCTTGAGGGAGTCCTGGATTAGGGGGTGTCCGGATATCCGAACTATCACCGTTGGCCGGACTCCTGGGCTATGAAGATACAAGATTGAAGACTTCGTCCCGTGTCCGGATGGGACTTTCCTTGGCGTGGAAGGCAAGCTTGGCGATACGGATATGTAGATCTCCTACCATTGTAACCGACTCTGTTTAACCCTAACCCTATCCGGTGTCTATATAAACCGGAGGGTTTTAGTCCGTAGGACGAACAACAATCATACCATAGGCTAGCTTCTAGGTTAGCCTCTCTCGATCTCGTGGTAGATCCACTCTTGTACTACCCATATCATCAATATTAATCAAGCGGAGTAGGGTTTTACCTCCATCGAGAGGGCCCAAACACAGGTAAAAACATCGTGTCCCTTGTCTCTGTTACCATCGCCTAGACGCATACGATTCGGGACCCCTACCGAGATCCGCCGGTTTTGACACCGACATTGGTGCTTTCATTGAGAGTTCCTCGTGTCGTCATCTTTAGGCCCGATGGCTCCTTCGATCATCAACAACGACGCGGTCTAGGGTGAGATTTTTCTTCCGGACAGATCTTCGTATTCAGCGGCTTTGCTGCGGGCAATTCACTTGGCCATCCGAGCAGATCGAAGCTACGCCCGCCATCAGTCAGATTTGGGAGTTTGAACTACACGGCCGACATCCGCGGAGACTTGATCTTGACGATTCGAGCCACAGCAAGCGCGCCAGACTTGTCTCGATGGCACGATCTAGCTCTGCCGCCGAGCAAAGTGTCACGGAGGTCGCACCAGCGCCCCTCCGACCCTTAGCTCGAGCAGACTCCACCGATCGAGGACGAGTGGTTGGACACCGCCTCGGGGCTACGATCTCACGGCGATTGAGCCGAACTCCATCCTGTCCTTTGCAAAGACCGTGACTGTGGTGCCAAACTCCTCTCCGGACCGAACCCTCCGCCCCGCCAATCGAATCCAATTGGGCGCCGGTTATGGAGTTCACGCCATGACATCTTTCAGCTTTTCGCCCTTTGGCGACATCCTGAATCGCTAAAGTCTCTCTTTATCAAGAGAGCCTGGCGGACTACGGTCGGGAAGGTTGAGATGCGACGACGAAGAAATTCAACGCCCACCCACCGCCCACTTTGTAGCCAATATCGAAAGCTTAAACGACGTGCTCGATTTCAACTCCGAAGACATCGACGGTATGGACGACGATGTAGGAGACAACCATGAATCAGCACCTATAGGATACTGGACAGGCACCTCATCCCACGATGTATACATGGTGGATACACCTAAAGGAAGTGACGACGAGGAACAATGGGACACTACGAAGGATAAATCCCTCGAAAAGCAGTGAAAACGGCAACATAAACGCCGCACCAAGTCCCGCCGACAAAGACCCAGCCATAGAGCAGGCGAACCGTGGACGCATTTAACATGCTATCGAGCAACCGCTCGAACAGACAACTTGGATAAACAACACGTCCGGCGAAGATAACAGTCCGGACGATCTCACGGACAAATTGTTGGAGCAGAAGAACCTCCACAAAAGGCTCGTCGCCATCTGCAGTAGCCTGAAAAAGTAAACGAAGCTCAAAACAGCGGAAGATACACTCAGAATCGATGGAGCAAAGTACTCAACACGCCGAGAGAAATACGGCGACGATCGCCAAACAAAGAGCTACCCAAGCGTGAATTACGCTCGAAGTTCGATGAGGAGGCCTTAGAGCCCCGCAATCAAAGAACAAAGAGGCCGCCGGTCGGATAGACGACCACATGGCAAACATGGAGCGGCAAGCGGCGCCAAGACACAAGCCCGCACGCGATCCGCATAAGGATTCACATCAAAAGGATGGCCCGATTAGGTCCATCTATGGGCCGAGAAAGCAAACTCTTCTAAGCAATGCAACACGCCAAATATCCAAGATCACGGCACACCCAAATATAGGGGTGCCGACACCCCCGTGTTTCACCGATGAGTCTTTGGATCACGAATTCAGGTGGGATTCAAACTGTAAACATAGAGGCATACGACGGAACAATGACCACAGAGTGCGGATTGAGGATTACATCCTCCACATACACATGGCTAGAGGAGATGATCTCCACGCCATAAAATACTTACCCCTCAAGCTCAAAGGGCCAGCTCGGCATTGGCTCAAAAGCCTCCCTGAAAATACCATTGGAAGTTGGGAAGAGCTCGAGGATGCCTTTCAGGCAAATTTTCAAGGGACCTATGTCCGTCCTCCGGATGCAGACGATTTAAGTCACATAACTCAAAAACCCGGAGAGTCAGCCCGCAAATTCTGGAACAGGTTCCTTACCAAAAAGAACCAAATAATCAATCTGTCCGGACGCCAAGCCTTAGCAGCTTTCAAACACAACGTCCGAGATTTAATGGTTTCGCCAGCACCTCGCCAGAGAAGCCGAGAACCATGGCTGCATTAACAAGCCTCATGACCCGCTTTTTATGCTGGAGGGATAGTTGGCTGGCAAGATGCGTTACCAATGACCCAAGTACATCCAAGTCGGGGATGGAAATGGAAAACCACGACGCGACAAGGACCAGCGCCGGACAAAGGGAAACAGCCCGAAGAGCACGACAGTCAACGCCGGATTCAGAAGCTCCCGGCAGAATCATAAAAAGATATCCCTCAAGGACAACAGCGACGAGCTATCCAACCTAAACAAAATCTTGGACAAAATATGCCAAATCCACAGTACTCCCGGGAAGCGTGCAAACCACACCCACAGAGATTGTTGGGTCTTCAAGCAGTCCGGCAAACTTAATGCCGAACACAAGGGGCTCGACACACCAAGCGAGGACGATGACAAACCCCACAAGCAGAGCACCGAAAACAAAAGAATTTCCCACAAAAGTCAAAGCAGTGAACTCACTTCAAGTGACAAAGGAAAAATAGAGCGGCGCCCATAGAAACAAAGTGCCGCACGGTCTATCCCAAGCAGAGTCCCAACGATGGTTGTCAAAACCAATCACCTTTGATCATCGTGACTATTCCGAAGTATCCGGAACGCAGGATGGACTGCCTTGATATTAGATCCTATAATCGATTTAACTCCAATTTACACAAGTCCTAATGGACGGAGGTAGCGATCTAAACCTGCTATATCGGGACACAATCGCAAAATGGGGCTAGACCCAACCAAAATTCGCCATAGCAACACCTCCTTCAAAGGGGTAATGTCAGCCTATATGCCCATTGTGCGGGCTCCTGCTGCTAGAAGTTGTGTTCGCTCATCCGACAACTTCCGCCATGAAAAGTTAACCTTCCACATCGCCCCATTCAAAGTAGCTATCAAGCACTACTGGGGCATGAAGCTTTTGCCCGCTTTAACGCAATACCGCATTATGCATCTCTTACACTTAAAATGCCCGGTCCACGCGACATCATCTCATTAAAAGGGAGTATGAAGTGTTACTCAAGCACGGAAGAACGTGAGACTGCCTTGACAGCCCCACACCAATCCGGCTCCGCTAATCAAAGCACTGAATAGGTCATTCAACCCGGACATGGCTAGACGAGTCCGGCGCTTACTAGCGGCATACCCCATTACAAGGGCTGCGCATGTACAACTAGAGACAATAAAGCTCAATTTTATTCACTTTTCGAACTGTACTGTTTATTTAATATAAAGTACATTTTTGCACGATCTTTTCTTTTTCAAACTAAGTTCTTCTCTTTACAGATGAACACCGTGCTATTCCGCCCGAGGATATGGCACAACGGAGACACAAAGCGCAGACGTGCAATAGGGACCCGTTGCAAGGATTCTTTTGATTAAGACCTGCGTAAACCTTTTTATTGTCTCTTGTTGATACACATCCCCGGTTTCTTGCTATAACCGAGGAGGAGGCTGGCGTTTGGCATCGGCCGCACCCGAATTTTTGCACGTACCTGGACACCAGGGGCTTAGGGCATTATTCTGCCCGTTTTCATAAAGACCGAATACCTTGGGGAGTGTACAGCATCTTGAGTTAGGCCTTATATGCATCAGCTCCGAATCATGTCTTTGGTCAAATGTTGAGTTTGCCCTGCTCCCATGTTTTGGTACCTTATGTTCCTTATATCGGCTAAGGTAGCGCTGGGAGAACCACTGCGATTGTGCCCCGGTTGAGTTGGGTTGAGCACCTCAGTGGAGAAAGCTAAAACTGACTGTCATGATATAGCGTGAGACAGGTCAACCACTCGATGACCCAGCGGAATGTTTAGAATTCCCCCGCATTGACGAAGGGCCGTTTCCCGGTCAGGCACATACGCACCCCGAATTCGGGAGAGCGCGGTGCCCCTAGGGGCTATATAGTAGCCCCACCATCGAACTCCTATGGCTAAGTGAAAGTGATAAAGCATTATAGTCTGGTCGCCTAGTTTGCTACGCTATCACCTCCTTTACAGGACCAAGACGTTGGATTAAGTGTGAAAATGCGCTTTTTGCAAACACCCCGCACTATGTGTGTGGGGTCCGTCAAGACTGCCATCTTTCAGGTTATATACACATATACATCAACGGCCGCACAGGAGGTGTTTTAATACTTGAAAGCACAGGTATAAAAAGCTCTTATATTATATTAAAACATTGTTTTCACATATCATACATGTCATTTAAACATAATATCCTTCGAGCAGTGCGTCTCTATTAAACGCAGCGCCTGCAGACTTCCTCAAAATAGTGCTCGGCAGTACTGGCTTCGTCTCGAATCTTGGGATGCAACGTCGGTGGCCTTCATCTCCGCCCAAAGATGTCTTGACACGGCGAGAGCCATCCGCGCACCCTCTATGCATCTTGACCGCTTCGTTGCATCGATATGCGGCACCGCACCAAGGAACTGTTGCACCAAGCCAAAATAACTCTTCGGCTTGGGGCTTTTCGGCCACAAATGAGTCATGACAGCCTTCATGGCAAGTCCGGACAACCTATTCAGCTCAGCCCATTCAGCCAAAAGATCGGTTGATGAAGGTGGACGCTCCGGACTATGGAACTGCGACCAAAAAAGCTCTTCCATTCTGTGATCCTTTGACCTCGGAAGTGTTCGGCGCGTCTGCACTCGCCGCCAAGTCGAGTAAGCATCCTCCGCACCCCACACGGTCCAATTGAGCGCATTTAGGATCCGTGAATTTCCTCCGCAGCGAAAGGGATTTCCAGCCGCAATATCTTGCCCGACGTAGCTCCTCCTTCATAGCTCTCATCGCAGAAGCGAGTATCCTTGGCCTCGGTGGTGGCCTTTTTCAGGTCCTCTTGTCTCGCTCGATCTTATTTTTCAAGAAGCTACATAACGGTCAAGAGCATTCTTCAATTTCACGCCATCTCGGCCATTTCTTTCTTTTTGGCAAAGGAGCAGCCTATTCGGCTTTTAGCTCTTGACGCCTTTAAGGCCGCCACATCACTTTTTTCGGCTTGCTCCTTGGCTCGGGCGAGCTCCACCAAGGTTCTCCATAGCAGCGGCACCATCTACATTAAGCATACATGTTGTAAGGCATGGGCGTCAAGCTCCTTACCGGTGTCCGCGGAGAAGTTGCATACCTTGTGACTCATCAAGCCGCTTATTAACAAGCGTGATGTCCGCATCCGCCACGTCAAGTTGCCGCTTGATTCGGCAAATTCATCGATCCGGCTAGCCACCGGACGCTTCGCCACCTACATAGGAAGAGCGATATTATACTGGGTTATGATCCTCGGCGCCGTCATTTTTGACACCGCACCAAGTCTCGGGGCTACTATCTATACTGAGCGCATTTATATGCAAAATTGTCGAAGGTACATCATTTTGCGTACCTCAAAATTCGTCAGTAAACTTACAACGGCTTCATGCAATCCGCTCTCAGCGGATGAAATCCTTTCAATCACCGTACCCATTAACGTACGGTGATCTTATGAGATAGATGCTCGCCCGAGCAGATCCTTCAGCTCCTCCGACCGTACACCCGTTGGTGCCGGACTCGTCCGGTGGCCTTTTTTGAAGGCCGGACACGGAGGGCTTTGAGGGGACATACAGCTGCCTTCTAGCCCCGCCGGATTCGGAGAAGCCCTCCGTGACGACACCTCAGGGTCGCCCTCCTCGCATGACGGTACGGCAGGCGGAGGCGTTTCGCTCTCCATCATCTCCGGATCAAGATCCCCTGAAGATGAGCTCTGCTGTGAAGGGCTGAGATCCGAACTACAAGGTAAATTTCGGTTAACTTTCAGAAATAAAACGGGGATGTCTCTCTTTTAATAAAAAACGCCCCCCTTTACTTACGGCTCGCTGGAGGGCTTATCTCCTTGGGGAAATAGTGCGAACGGGGCATCTCCCGCCGCAGGACCCTCTGGTGAAGTTTTCTTCCCCCGCTTCGAGGCTTTGGCCTCCGGATCTTCAGAAGCGGTTCTCTTCTCCCCTTGGAGGGAGGGATCCTCGATCCCCCCTTTCTTGATAGCCTCCTCCACGGAGGTAGTAGTTCCCTTGTTCCCCCCTTCGCCTTCTTCAAAAGGCACAGCCTCTAGCATCTTGGTTAATACAGATCCGGCGTGGTCTCGGGGGGGGCGGACACTGATCAGTTTTGCTTTTGCTATCCACTCTGTTTAAAGGATAGCTCTTTTAAGGGCAAGTATATGATAAATATGCGGATAGCATGTGCAGGCACAGGACTACTTACTTGAGTATCCGGCGATTGCAGCTCAGACCTGCGTCCTTGGTTAAGTTCGGACACGTTGCTTGTGATCCGAAGAACAGTTGGTACATCTCCACGGGCGTTACGCCCATAAAATGTTGGAGAGTTCGTGGTCCGTCCGGATTAAACTCCCACAGGCGGAGGGGGCAACGTTTGCAGGGCAAGGTGCGACGAATCAGCATGACCTGTGCTACTACGACCAGATTGATCTCTCTTTCTTGGAGGTCTCGAATACGGCCCTGCAACAGAGGTACGTCCTTGGACGGTCCCCAGTCAAGCCCTTTATTGACCCATGACGCCAGCCGCAGTGGAGGACCCGAGCGGAAGGCAGGTGGCGCCGCCCATTTGGTGCCCCTGGGAGCGGTGACATAAAACCACTCTTGTTGCCATAAGTTGAGCTCCTCTTGAAAAGAGCCCTTGGGCCATGGAGCGTCTGCATTCTTGCTTATAACGGCCCCTCCGCACTCCTCCTGATGCCCCTTGATCATATTCGGCTCCACTTTGAAGGTCTTGAGCCACAATCCGAAGTGAGGAGTAATGCGGAGTGAGGGAGTTCTGGACTAGGGGGTGTCCGGATAGCCGAACTATCATCATCGACCGGACTCCAAGACTATGAATACAAGATTGAAGACTTCGTCCCGTGTCCGGATGGGACTTTCCTTGGCGTGGAAGGCAAGCTTGGCGATACGGATATGTAGATCTCCTACCATTGTAACCGACTCTGTGTAACCCTAGCCCTCTCCGGTGTCTATATAAACCGGATGACTTTAGTCCATAGGACGAACAACAATCATACCATAGGCTAGCTTCTAGGGTTTAGCCTCTTTGATCTCGTGGTAGATCCACTCTTGTAACACACATCATCAATATTAATCAAGCAAGACGTAGGGTTTTACCTCCATCAAGAGGGCCCGAACCTGGGTAAAACATCGTGTCCCTTGTCTCCTGTTACCATCCGCCTAGACGCATAGTTCGGGACCCCCTACCCGAGATCCGCCGGTTTTGACACCGACGTTGGTGCTTTCATTGAGAGTTCCTCTGTGTCGTCACCAACAGGCCCGATGGCTTCTTCGACCATCATCAACGACGCAGTCCAGGGTGAGACTTTTCTCCCGGACAGATCTTCAGATTGGCGGCCGACCGCAGCCGATTAAGCTGGCCATCTGGAGCAGATCGAAGCTACGCCCTGGCCGTCAGTCAGATTTGGAAGTTTGAACTTCACGGCCGACATCCGCGGGGACTTGATCCTCGATGGAGTCGAGCCACACCGAAGCGTGCCGCCTTTATCACACGGCGAGCATGATTTAGCTCTGCAGCCGGACAATACCCTGGAGGCCGCACTCAAACCCGCTCTGATCTTCAATTCGGAGCCGGCTACGCAGATCGGGGACGGATGGCTAGACACCGCCTCGCGGGCTGCAACCTCTACGGCGATAGAGCCGAACACCGATCTTGTCCTCATAAAGCTTGCGACCGAGGTGCCGGACTCCTTGCGGACTTGAACCTCCAGCGCCCCTCCGATCGAATCCGATTGGCGCCGGTCATGGAGTTCACCGCAGTGGACATCTTTCAACTCTCACCTTTTGGCGACATCTTGAGTTCGCTAAAGTACCTCTCATTATCGGAGAGCCTGGCGGACTGCGGTCGGGGCGGTTGAGATGCAGACGACGAAGAAATTCAAAGCCCACCCACCACCCACTTGGTAGCGGCTGTCGACGATCTAACCGACATGCTAGACTACGACTCAAGACATCGACGGTATGGGCGACGATGCCGAGATTTAACAAGAACCAGCGCCCACGGGCGCTCGGAAAGCCACCTCATCATACGACATATACATGGTGGATATCCCAAAGGATGGGAATGGCGAAGGAACAGAGGAGGATGACCCTCCAAGAAACAGCCCAAGCGCCGACGCGTCGTGGCGCCGCTCAAATCCTGCCACAAAGAAGAATGAAGATTCCGCACCGGAGATAACAATACACCGGACAAAGGTGCGAAGATAATCCACTCCGGCAAGATCGGTAGCGGGAGGATGGAGACGCCAGACCCTCACGAGAGCGGCGAAGAAGAGGTAGAGGATTATATGCCTCCCTCCGGAGACAAAGCAAGCCTCGACGACGATGAATTAAATCGTGCTTGAGGATCCCGTCGAACAAGAGCGTTTTAGACGCGGGCTTATAGCCACGGCGAACAACCTCAAGAAAAAGCAGCAACAACTTAGAGCTGATCGGGATCTGCTAGCCGACGGATGGATGAAGTCCTCGCGGCAAGAGCATGAGCTCGAGCGCCTCCAAAGCTACCCTAAACGCAAGCTGCTCCCCGATTAGAGGAGGAGGCTTACGAACCCGCATCACCGGGAGACAATACGGTGACCGACCACCCGTGGTCGCGACAGAGAGGCCTCTAGGCCCTTCACTAGAACCGCACTCGGCATCGCTCAAAAGCACACGGCCACGGGGAACACTCCGGACCTGCGAGATATATTGGAGGACAAGGCAAGACAATCAAGATCGATCTATGGATCGCATGGGCGCCCACGATGCGTGGCGACAACCGTCGCGCCGGACTGATAAGTCCGACCGGGCGAACAAAATGCATAAAGCTCTTTTGAGCTCCGTCGTGATATCGCCCGATCTGAGGCGCCAAGACACCCACTATGCTTCACGGATGAAGTAATGGATCATCAAATCCTCAAGGGTTTAAACCCGTCAATATTGAATCCTATGATGGCACAATGCACCCGCGGTTTGGATCAAGACTATCTCCTTCACATCCACATGGCCCGCGGTGACGATCTTCACGCCATCAAATACCTCCCCTCAAGCTTAAAGGACCAGCCCGACATTGGCTCAACAGCTTGCCGCCAGAGTCAATTGGGAGCTGGGAGGACACGAAGCCGCATTCCTCGATAACTTCCTGTGGCACTTATATGCGACCACCGACGCCGATGACCTAAGCCACATAATTCAGCAGCTAGACGAATCGGCGGACAATTCGGACACGGTTCTTAACCAAGAAAAACCAAATCGTCGACCGTCCGGGATGCGGAGGCCCTCGCGGCCTTCAAGCATAACATCCACGACGAGTGGCTTGCCCGCACCTAGGATAGGAAAAGTCAAATCCATGGCAGCCCTCACATCACTCATGACCCGCTTCTGCGGGTGAGGACAGCTAGCTAGCACGCAGCAACAACCTCGGCAAAAATTTCGCAGTCCGGACTTCAAGGACCGAAATGGCAGGCAGCGTCGTAATAAAACAAACGCCGCATTAACGGCGACAATATTGAGGATACGGCAATCAATGCCGGATTTAGAGGCTCTAAACCGGTCGTGAAAAAAGCCATTCAAAAGAACTACTCCGGTCCGTCCAATTTGGACCGAATACTCGACCGCTTGTGCGGATACTACACTTCAAAAGCCGCTTAACCACACCAACAGGACTGTTGGGTATTCAACAGGCGAGCAAGTTAATTGCGAAAACAATGACAAGGGGCTGCATAGCGATGACGAGGACGAGACCCAACCGCCGAACAATAGAGGACAAAGGGTTTCCCCACAAAGTGCGGGCGGTGAACATGATATACGCAACGCACATACCCAAAAGGGAGCGAGCGCGCACTCGTGGATGTTCACGCGATGGAGCGATCGCCCAAGTTCAATCCATGGTCCTCCCGCCCGATCACTTTTGACCGAAGGACCACCCCACCAAAGATCCGCCATGGCGGATTCGCCGACCGGTCTTAGACCCAATCGTCGATGGATTTCACCTAACCGAGAATCGATGGGCGGCGGCAGCCCTGAACCTCTTTACCGGGATACAAGGCGCAAAATGGGCATAGACCCTCAAGGATTAAACCTACCAAAACAACCTTTAAAGGCGTCATACCAGGTGTAGAAGCCAATTGTACAGCTCAATTACACCGAAGTGGTCTTTGGATCCCTGATAACTTCCGGGCGAGAGTTAATCTTTGACATAGTCCCGCTCCACGGCGGCTATCATGCCTTGCTCGGACGCATCGCGCTTGCAAAGTTCAACGCGCGCCGCACCACGCATACCTCAAGCTCAAGATGCCAGGCCCTCGAGGAGTCATCACGGTCAACGGAACATCGAACGCTCTCTCCGCACGGAGGAACATCTGGCGCTCTCGCGGCGAAGTGCAATGCAGCCTATTAAGGCAATTCTCGAGTCCGACCGTTAAGCGGCGGGACACAGCTAAGCGCGCCCGGAGTAACTTGCAACAAGACCACCTGGCACGATCCGAGCACGCCAGAGCAAGGCGGCCCCAACCCCAGCTCTGCGAAACGTCAGCAGGTCCTTCGCGTACACCATTACGCTCTCAAGATACCATGGGCATGGGGAGAGGGCACGACCACGATAAACCAGATCTGCGGCTCAACCACACCAGGGCTCTCAAGTGTGTCGTTCCTTTTATTTTCTTTTTACCTTTTACTTTTTACCCATAGGACTCCGTTTGTCGAGGCCATGTCCGCAGCGAGACCTGCCAACTCACGATGCAACAGCCGTGGAAGGATAAAGGCTACAATGAATATACTGGTGGTCCCCATTACGAGCATTTTATACACCAATCAGTAGCCTACCCACGGAGGGGACATGTTTAATAGTCCCATACCTTGCTTAACGCACTATTTGTATCGCTCGCATTCGTAGCTACACACTTATTGAATAAAACAATGCAGCACCTTTTGCTTATAATTGCATTTCTTTTTCATACATATGTTCATTCACGGCATGTTGCATCCGTACACTTTGGTACGGCTAATATACACCAGGGCTTATGTTTCCGCATTATGGTATGATGAGTCGAACACTTCCACAAGTGCGGCACCCGAACTTATAGCACTATATGCATCGGCTCGAATCATGTCTTGGGTCAATAGTTGGGTTTGCCCGGCTCCCATGTTTTGGTACCTTACGTTCCGTTATATCGGCTAAGGTAGCACTGGAGAACCACTCGCGATTCCGCCTCAGTTGAGCTGGGTTAACGCCTCGAGAAAGCTAAACTGACCGTCATGATGAGGCGAGAACCGTCGCTGTTCGAGAGGTTTTTGCGAGTCCTTAAAGACTTATGCCGCTTAGAGCGAGGAGCCGGATACTGTCCGTCCAAGGCGTGGATAGCGCCCCAAATTGACCTTCAAGACTAGGGGCTTCACGACATTTAAAATTATAGAATTCTATGGCTAAGTGAGAGTGTTCAAGCATTATAAGTCCGGTTGCCTTGTTCGCTGTGTTGAGCGCCTCCTAGATGGACCCAAAATGGGAACAAGAGCGCTCAAGTTTATCCGAACACCCCAAAGACTGTGGCATGGGGGCTGAAGCCGACGACTTGCCATCTCTCGATTTGATAAACAGCCGCACAAAAGGTAATATTTTAAATTAACAAGCGTTGCTTAGCGATATGAACTAAGTTTTCAGCGACAGATAACAAAATGCGAGTCTACTCAAATATTACATCTTTGGAGCACTCACCCGCAATAGTCTGGCGCCCTTCAACACACTCTTATAATACATCTCGGGCGTGCGATGCTCCTTGCCCTCTCGTGGCGGGTCCGCCACGAGCTTCTAGGCATCCATCTTGCCCAGTGCACCTTTTGCGGGCAAGGGCCCGACGAGCACCCTCAATACAAGCGGAATGCTTGATGACCTCTACCCACGGGCACGCATCCATCGGCGCCGCACCAGGGCCGAAGTAGCTCCTGTGCATGGCCTCCTTAGGCCACAACCAACTATGAGGCCCTTCATGGCCTGTTCGGCCGCCTTAGGAGCTCGACCAGCTGCTTCACTGGTCGCTAAAGCACCGGATGTCCGGCCTCAAGATATCGAGACCGAAGACCTTCTCCGTCGAGCTCCCTCCTCGGCCCGGTAGAATGCGGCAGCATCGGACACGCTACAAGGAAGATCTGCGAACGCTCTGGAGAGCTCCAATTCGGGTAAGCAATGTAATTAACACTCACATGCTTACTTTGCATGAAAAATGCCTTACCCGCTGCTATTTTTCAACGCCTCAACCTCCGGAGGGCCTTGTAGGCTTCGCCTTAGCGGCTTTGGCACTCTCAAGAGTCGTTGCAAGCTCGAGACTCTCGAGTCTTGAGTCACGCCCAAGCTCTCATGTTTTTTCACGAGATCCTGGAGCTCTTGCTGTACCTCCGCCACCCGCGCCTCCTGCTTCTCTCGCTCGGTGCGCCCGCGCGTCAGACGTGCTCGCCACGGCCATCGCCTCCTTGTGGTCGCCACCTCGTTAGTGGCCCCTACAATACCCACGTTATCCTTGTCATTTTTCTTGCAACCAAATCCTTTTCTCAGAAGGTACAATTTTCATTAGGTAGTACTCACCTTCTTTTTCCTCGAGCTGCTTCTTGGCATGGCCGAGCTCGTTCTCGGACCGCCGAGGTTTTCCTTCAAAGTATTGACCTCCATGATCGGGGCGGAGGTCAAGCAACACAACCTGCAATCCCATATTGACATATTTTTGTGACTCATGTGTTTATCTTTCTAAAGATCCTCATCCGCTTTTCTTTCCGAACACGAACCGAGCATCGTGGGCTACCGTCTATGTGGTACCATTTTACATATATTGAAATTCTTACCTCAAAGCCTCGTTAGAAGGCTGCTGCGAAGCTTCGGTCAGCCCGCTCTTGGCGAGCTGAACCTTTCAATCACCGCACTCATAACAAAGACGGTGTTCCTCTTCGATGGAGCGCCGTTGGCGCCCCAAGAATTATCCCGCACCTCCGATTGACGGAGGCAGCCGGCGTCATGGTCTTGCCCTTCTTACGAAGGGGTCGCCACGGACTCGGAGCCACCGTGGCCTCCGGGCTGAGTCCGTGCAAAGTCCGGAGGGTGTCATGTGACACCTTCGGGCCTCCTCCTCCTGGTGGGTCCTTCCGGGATCCCACCTCGGCGCCGTCTGCTTGCACGGGGTGGAGGCAATCGGAAGGAATCCATATCCGACGCACCCAAGGACCCGCTCGACGAAACGGGAAGATCATCCTTGGGCGGACTGCAGGGTTGTATGCGGCATTAGAAAGACATTATGTGGCGAAAAGAAAAAACCTTGAAATTATTCGGGATTCCGGACAAGGGTCGGGCTTAGAGCCCCTGGGGGTCTTGCCCTCCACGCGCCTGGAGTCCGGGAGGTTGCCTTGTGGCACCTCCTGCGCCACCTCCTCGTGACCAAGCCCCTCTTGGGGCCCCACCGCGGCGTTGTCCGCAGCATGAGGCGAGGAGGCGGTCGGAAGCCCGTCTCTTTCCATGACGAGAGCCGTGTGGGGAATCCAGATCTGAATTCGGGGGCCGCCACCCATTCAGGGTCGCGTGGCTCGGTGATGTAGAACCACCCCGATTGCCACCCCTTTATTGTCTCCACAAAGGAGCCCTCGAGCCATAGGACTTTGGCCATCTTGCCGACCATGGCGCCTCCGCACTCCGCTTGACGGCCGCCCACAACCTTCGGCCTGACATTAAAGGTCTTCAGCCATAGGACGAAGTGGGGCTGGATGCAGAGGAAGGCCTCGCACACGACGATAAACGCCGAGATGTTGAGGACGAAATTCGGGGCCAGGTCGTGGAAGTCCAGGCCGTAGTAGAACATGAGCCCCCGGACAAAATGGGTGAAGTGGAAAACCTAGTCCGCAGAGGAAGTGGGGGAGAAATACCACCCTCTCATGGGGCCTGGGGGTTGGAATGAGCTGCCCCGTGTCGGGCAGCTCTGGCGTGATATCGCCGGACAAGTATCCGGCCTCCCAGATCTTGTGATGTGCCCCTCCGTGACGGAGGAGGCCATCCATCTGCCTCCCGCCTCTCGACATGGTTGGAGAAGGTTGAGGAGGAAAGTGCGGACTTAGGCGCTAGAGGTCGAAAGTCTTGGAAATGAATGAGCAAAGGAGGAAGAAGGCGTAGGTGAAAGGGTGGATCCTTATCCCCTTATATGGACGGACGAAGCTATGCGTCCCCCACCAGCCTGGTAAAACTCGCTTATCTCCCAAGCGCCATAATCAATGGCGCGGATGGGTTACCCACGTTCGTATTGATGAGAATCTCGGAATAAGAGGGCACGATCTACGCTTTGATAAGACGTTCCAAGGAAACCGCCTCACTAAAACACGCTGAGGTGGAACAATAAAAAACGGTTCGTATAAAGGCCTGGCCGTGGTGTGATGTCACGCCGCGGAATACGTCAGCAGATCTGTGCAAAAATTATTCTCTCTACGGTGTTATGTGGAACTTGTTTTGCGGAGCCGGACACTATCCTGGTGTTCACAATCTTCTATAAATTATTCGGAGGAAGAACCCGCCTTGCAATGCCGAAGACAACATGCGCGCCGGACTCGTCGTCATTGAAGCCTGGTTCAGGGGCTACTGAAGGAGTTCTGGACTAGGGGGTGTCCGGATAGCCGAACTATCATCATCGGCCGGACTCCAAGACTATGAAGATACAAGATTGAAGACTTCGTCCCGTGTCCGGATGGGACTTTCCTTGGCGTGGAAGGCAAGCTTGGCGATACGGATATGTAGATCTCCTACCATTGTAACCGACTCTGTGTAACCCTAGCCCTCTCCGGTGTCTATATAAACCGGATGGCTTTAGTCCATAGGACGAACAACAATCATACCATAGGCTAGCTTCTAGGGTTTAGCCTCTTTGATCTCGTGGTAGATCCACTCTTGTAACACACATCATCAATACGTAGGGTTTTACCTCCATCAAGAGGGCCCGAACCTGGGTAAAACATCGTGTCCCTTGTCTCCTGTTACCATCCGCCTAGACGCACAGTTCGGGACCCCCTACCCGAGATCCGCCGGTTTTGACACCGACACGGAGGAAGGCTTCACATGCGACAATGAACGAAGAGATGTGGAGGATGGACTCCGGATCCAAGTCATGGAATTCCAGCCCATAATAAAACATGAGCCCCCTCACAAAGGGGTCCGTCGGGAAGCCTAAACCCCGAAGGAAGTGAGACACGAATACCACGCTCTCACCAGGCTCGGGAGTGGGAATAACCTTCCCTTGGGCAGGCAGCCTATGCGAAATTTCGCCGGTGAGATACCTGGCGTCTCTCAGCTTTAGCACATCTTCTTCTGTGACGGCGGAAGGCATCCACCGGCCGTGCAGGTCGGAGCTGGACATCGTCGAAGGTCCGAAGCGCCTAAATCTGGAGCTTTGGGTGTTGGAACTCGAAGCGAGGGGCGGATTCGATTGAGATTGAAAGAAAGGAGTGGGCCTTGGTCTCGTTATAAAGAGGTTGAATACCAAGAGCCCCCCCTCGTGACCGTTCGGGACTCGCCTTCGATGGAGGAGGCGTGCCAACGGGCACGACTGGGTTACCCACGCCCGTATTGATGAGAATCCCAAAATAAGGGGGCACGATCTCCGCTTTGATAAGATGTGCCAAGGAAACCGCCTCGCTAAACGCTACCGAGGTGGAACAGTAAAACGATTCAGATAAAGGCTGGCCGTGGTGTGATGTCACGCCGCGGAATACGTCAGCAGATCTATGCAAGGGTTATTCTCTCTACGATAGTATGTGGAACTTGTTTTGCAGAGCCGGACACTATCCTTGTGTTCAAAATATTCTATGTAGTATTCGAGGAGGAACCCGCCTTGCAATGTCAAGACAATATGCCGGACTCGTCGTCATTGAAGCCTGGTTCAGAGCTACCGAGGAGTCCTAGATTAGGGGTGTCCGGATAGCGAACTATCACCGCTGGCGGACTCTGGGCTATGAAGATACAAGATTGAAGACTTCGTCCCGTGTCCGATGGGACTTTCCTTGGCGTGGAAGGCAAGCTTGGCGATACGGATATGTAGATCTCCTACCATTGTAACCGACTCTGTGTAACCCTAACCCTATCCGGTGTCTATATAAACCGGAGGGTTTTAGTCCGTAGGACGAACAACAATCATACCATAGGCTAGCTTCTAGGGTTAGCCTCTCTGATCTCATGGTAGATCCACTCTTGTACTACCCATATCATCAATATCAATCAAGCAGGAGTAGGGTTTTACCTCCATCGAGAGGGCCCGTACCTGGGTAAAAACATCGTGTCCCTTGTCTCCTGTTACCATCCGCCTAGACGCATAGTTCGGGACCCCCTACCCGAGATCCGCCGGTTTTGACACCGACACCGCTGCTCCTCACACGTCGGTTTGTGACCCGGCGCACTAGGACGTGAGGATGTTGTTGATGGATCCGTATGTATCTTTATCTTTCCGTCACATCCAAAGTAGTATATGGTACTACTAGTAATTATCTTACCTTTTGCATCAACTTCATAATTTTCTTACGTACTTCATGCATGAACTGCGCCAGAACCAAACTTCTCATTACTCTAGGGAAAATCGTTATTTCTATCTATCGGTCACGCCATGGAGCAGAACCAAATTTTATAAGTTACAAGTTCAAAAGCAAAAGCCTGCCGTGTTCGCGTCGCACCCGCACACGGTTGGTCCGGCACGCCGCTCAAGGGGGATGCGTGATGTGTTGCATTTTCACTTACAAGTGGGACCGTAGTTGGGCAAACCGACTATCGGCAAACCCCCACCCCGCCCACCGCGCGATGGCTGAGAAAACAGGAGGGAGAAGAGATGGTTGTAGCATGGACTCCAAGAAAATTGGTGTGAGATGGGACTTGTCGGGGATATACCCCGCGGTATGACCCGGCCGGAGTCATAACCCGGCTGGGACTTGGTAAACCGGCTGACCGTTAAGACAGATGGCTAAGACAGACGGTAAACCGGCAGGTGGTAAACTGGCAGATGTTAAGTCAGATGATAACCCGACAGATGTTAAGTCAGATGATAACCCGGCAGGTGTTAAGTCAGATGATAACCCGGCAGGTGTTAAGTCAGATCATAAACCGGCAGACAGTTATAACCCGGCAGATAGTCATAACCTGGCAGATAGTCATAACCCAACAGACAGAGTCGTCTAGAGTTAATAAGCCCGAGACGTTATGAAGCCCAAGATGTTAAGAAGCCCATGAAGCGAAGTCAGAATAGTTTAAGTCTTAATCCGAGTTGGACTCTACATGTAACCCGCCCCTTCAACTTATATAAGGAGGGGCAGGCACCCCAAGACGGGGGAAATAATATGAGGGCTAGACATAACTGGGGGAGCCAGTTTACGGCGACTCCCTCGTGATGATAATGAGACCTAGCCACAAACAACATGTAGGGTTATTACCGGATGGTGTTTCCCGGGGCCCGAAGCTGTCTAAACCTTGTCTTGTGTTGCGTTTCTCGATTCCGCTCAACCCCTCTCAAGCTACCACATAGATGCGTTGGCCTCACGACTAAGTCCTCACACTAGGACATCTGCCGTGACAATTCCACGACAGTTGGCGTCCACCATGGGGCCTGCGCACGGTGGTGTTGAGTTCTTGGAGGGATCTTTCTCCGGGATCGAGAAGTTCGCAATTTTCAGATAAAAAAGAGTCATCAAGGAAGGATTTGTATTTTCGAAGGCAAAATGTCAGATCGAAGGCCAGTACAAGTTTGAGTTCAAAGGAAATTATGGTTTGGCGGTTTGTGTGCTATCAGCGTGATACGCGTCGCCGAGGTAGACAAAAATCCTGAGCCGCCGCACGCCGCGTCAAGATCAGTCCGTATCAACAGGTACTACTGCTAGAAAGTTGATCCGCTAGAAAAAGGAAAAGGAGGATTGAATCAGTGGTCCAACAATGACACACGAAACTTGACAAAGTCAATCCCAATCTAGGAAAGGAAAACGGTCACGATCCGGATTCTGAGTCGCCCGACCGAGTGTCCCGCTGCTGCCTCGCGCCGTTTCCACGTCATCAAATCGCCGAGTCGCCATATCCGAACCGCCGCGACCCTTTTCCCCACAAGAAGTTTGCGCACTTTTCCCCACAAGACTCGATCTCCTCCGTTGGATTTCTCACACTACATGGTGTTTGAGAAACGGATGACCGAGACACAGTCTTTCAGAAACATTAACTCTTTACTCTCGCGAGACCATACCAACCTACATCCCTCTACTGCTGATCCACCTCTTCAAGAGCTCATGCAACTTACTCAACTATGCTAGAGCCCATAATAGCTTGTGGCTGCACACGGAAGTTTCTAGCATGAAAATATCTCTGTTCCCTTTGAGCCCGGGTGGCGGACCTTAGGATTATCACACGGGTACTCGGGATATCCTAGGACAACCTTTGGATTCTCCAGTGCCGACAAGCAATCCACCCAGATGTGTATTAAGTTTGCCACCTTAAGTTGAACCATTAATTAACAATCTCACATCTGTCATGGATTCACTCACCCAAACCACGTCTACGAGCATAGCATAGCAATATAAGCAATACATAGAGGTAACTCCCAAGGGTTTGAAAATAGCAGGGCAATAGGTTCTACCTCATCAACTACTTCCCGATACCCACAAGTTAATCACATCCTAATCATGCAATGTTTGAGGATTGGAACTAATGCATAAAAACTAGGTATGAAAGAAGTATGATAAATGTGTTACTTGCCTTGCTGACGATCCGCAAAACCTAGGGACTCGTAGTAGCACGCTTCACACTCTGGGAATTCTATCGCAAACAAACAATTGCATACATAAGCAATCAAGCAAATATGCACGGGCAAAACTCAAATAAGAATATCTAACCAGAAAGTTCAACTTAGGAACTCCGGTCTGCAAAAAGAATCAAATCAAACGGAGCAACGAAACTCAAACTGCGAAAGAAACAAGATCCGTTTACTAATCTGAACTAAAGTCAAATTTTACAGTACCAAAATCTTGTTCAAGTTGGTTAAACAAAAAGAGGGTTTGGAGACGAAGATCTAGGCGCTTGAATCGCCTGATTCCGATAAACGAGCGAAAAGATAAACTGAACCGAAAATCGGATCAGAAATCGCGATCGAAAATAATCGCGAAAAACCCGAGAAAAAGAAAAACTGACAAACAGGCTAAAGAACGAACGTTCGTTGTCTGCGGCTAACGAGTGAACACCGTTCCTTAAAACGAACGTACGGACGGACGTCCGCTAAATAAACTAAACCGGAAAAAAATAAAACCGATTTATTCTAAAAAACGAACCTAGGGTTTTTTAAAAAAACCCGGATTGGTTTAAAAAAAAACCGAACGGCGACTTATACCTCCGGCGAGGTCCGGGCGGGCGGTGCTAAGCGGCGATCATAGCAGCGGCAAAGCGGCGGCACAAGGCAAAGGGCGGTGGCGGCGGGTTCGGCGATGGTGTGGGGAAGGCGCAAGGCGTATATAAAGGAGAGGGGGGTGCTTGGGGGAGGGGGCAAGGCGGCGAGGAGAGTCTGGCGGACTCGGCATCATGGCGGCGGTGGTCTCCGGTCGGGACAAAGCGGACAGCTCGGTAAGTGGGGCAGGGTGGTGAGCTTCGGCCAAGTCGGCGAAGAGATATTTTTAAAATAATACCGCCGGAACTTAAATAAATCCTAGAAAAATAAATAAAAATATAAAAATGCCAAAACAAATTTTCACCGTCTAAATAAAATATTTAGAACAAGATGAACATTTTCTTGGCCCTAAAATGCAACTTTGAAAAACGTGCAATTTTTCTAATGCAAATAAAATAACAATAAAATCCGAATAAAATCAAATATTTGATTTTAATATTTTTCCTCCAATATTTCAATTATTTTGGAGAAGTCATATTATCTCCTCTCATATATTTTAATATGAAATATTTTTGGAGAGAAAAATAATTAAAACAAATAATCCTCGTTTCAATATTTGATAAAACTCAAATATGAAAACAGGGAAATCCCCAACTCTCTCCAAGGGTCCTTGAGTTGCTTAGGATTTCGAGGATTGCGAAACAAAATGCGATAAAATATGATATGCATGAATGATCTATGTATAACATTCCAAATTGAAAATTTGGGACGTTACAGGTTGTTAATCCCTTCACGACCACTTGCAAAAGTGAGATCTAGAAGAGATAATAAGATAAATATTTTTGGTATTTTTGTTGTATAGATTGAAAAGTAAAGATTACAAGATAAAATAGATTGGAAACTTATATGATGGAAAGTAGACCCGGGGGCCATAGGTTTCACTAGTGGCTTCTCTCAAGATAGCAAATTCTATGATGGGTGAACAAATTACTGTCGAGCAATTGATAGAAAAGTGCATAGTTATGAGAATATCTAGGCATGATCATGTATATAGGCATCACGTCCGTGACAAGTAGACCGAAACGATTCTGCATCTATTACTATTACTCCACACATCGACCGCTATCCAACATGCATCTAGAGTATTAAGTTCATAAGAACAGAGTAACGCATTAGGCAAGATGACATGATGTAGAGGGATAAACTCAAGCAATATGATATAACCCCCATCTTTTTATCCTCGATGGCAACAATACAATACGTGCCGTTTCACTTTCTGTCACTTGGATCGAGCATCGCAAGATTGAACCCAAAGCTAAGCACTTCTCCCATTGCAAGAAAGATCAATCTAGTAGGCCAAACCAAACTGATAATTCGAAGAGACTTGGAAAGATATTAAATCATGCATATAAGAATCCAGAGAAGATTCAAATATTGTTCATAGATAAACTAGATCATAAACCCACAATTCATCGGATCTCGACAAACACACTGCAAAAAGTATTACATCGAATAGATCTCCAAGAAGATCGAGGAGAACTTTGTATTGAGATCCAAAGAGAGAGAAGAAGCCATCTAGCTAATAACTATGGACCCGGAGGTCTGTGGTAAACTACTCACACATCATCGAAGAGGCTATGATGTTGATGTAGAAGCCCTCCATGATCGATTCCCCCTCCGGCAGAGCGCCGGAAAAGGCCCCAAGATGGGATCTCACGGGTACAGAAGGTTGTGGCGGTGGAAATAGGGTTTCGTGGTGCTCCTGGATGTTTTCGGGGTATATGAGTATATATAGTCGAAGGAAGTAGGTCGGTGGAGCTACGAGGGGCCCACAAGGGTGGGGGGCGCTCCTACCCGCCCGGGCACGCCCTCCTACCTCGTGGCCACCTCGTGGCTTCCTTTACGTCCACTCCAAGTCTCCTGGATTGCATTTGTTCCAAAAACGATTCTCCCGAAGGTTTCATTCCGTTTGGACTCTGTTTGATATTCCTTTTCTGCGAAACACTAAAATAGGCAAAAAAACAACAATTTGCACTGGGCCTCCGGTTAGTAGGTTAGTCCCAAAAATAATATAAAAGTGCATAATAAAGCCCATTAAACATCCAAAACAGATAATATAATAGCATGGAACAAGCAAAAATTATAGATACGTTGGAGACATATCAAGCATCCCCAAGCTTAATTCCTGCTCATCCTCGAATAGGTAAATGATAAAAACAGAACTTTTGACGTGGAATGCTACCTAGCATAACTCTTAATGTATTTTTCTTTATTGTGGCATGAATGTTCAGATCCGAAAGATTCAAAACAAGAGTTTAATATTGACATAAAAATAATAATACTTCAAGCATACTAATAAAGCAATCATGTCTTCTCAAAATAACATGGCCAAAGAAAGTTATCCCTACAAAATCATATAGTCTGGCTATGCTCTATCTTCATCACATAAAATGTTTAAATCATGCACAACCCCAATGACAAGCCAAGCAATTGTTTCATACATTTGATGTTCTCAAACTTTTTCAATCTTCACGGAATACATGAGCCTGAGCCATGGACATAGCACTATATATGGAATAGAATGGTGGTTGTGGAGAAGACAAAAAAGGAGAAGATAGTCTCACATCAACTAGGCGTATCAACGAGCTATGGAGATGCCCATCAATAGATATCAATGTGAGTGAGTAGGGATTGCCATGCAAGGGATGCACTAGAGCTATAAGTGTATGAAAGCTCAACAAAAGGAACTAAGTGGGTGTGCATCCAACTCGCTTGCTCACGAAGACCTAGGGAATTTTTGAGGAAGCCCATCATTGGAATATACAAGCCAAGTTCTATAATATAAAATTCCCACTAGTATATGAAAGTGACAACATAGGAGACTCTCTATCATGAAGATCACAGTGTACTTTGAAGCACAAGTGTGGTAAAAGGATAGTAACATTGCCCCTTCTCTCTTTTTCTCTCATTTTTTTCGTTGGGCCTTTTTTCTCCTTTTTATGGCCTCTTTTCTTTTTTATTAGTCCGGAGTCTCATCCCGACTTGTGGGCGAATCATAGTATCCATCATCCTTTCCTCACTTGGGACAATGCTCTAATAATGATGATCATCACACTTTTATTTACTTACAACTCAAAAAAAATTACAACTCAATACTTAGAACAAAATATGACTCTATGTGAATGCCTCCGGTGGTGTACCGGGATATGCAATGAATCAAGAGTGACATGTATGAAAGAATTATAAAGGTAGCTTTGCCATAAATACAATGTCAACTACATGATCTTGCAAAGCAATCTGACAATGATGAAGCGTGTCATAATAAACGGAATGGTGGAAAGTTGCATGGAAATATATCTCGGAATGGCTATGGAAATGCCATAATAGGTAGGTATGGTGGATGTTTTGAGTAAGATATATGGTGGGTGTATGATACCGGCGAAAGGTCCGCAGTATTAGAGAGGCTAGCAATGGTGGAAGGGTGAGAGTGCGTATAATCCATGGACTCAACATTAGTCATAAATAACTCACATACTTATTGCAAAAATCTATTAGTTATCGAAACGAAGTACTATGCGCATGCTCCTAGGGGGATAGATTGGTAGGAAAAAACCATCGCTCGTCCCCGACCGCCACTCATAAGGAAGACAATCAATAAATAAATCATGCTCCGACTTCATTGCATAACGGTTCACCATATGTGCATGCTACGGGAATCACAAACTTTAAGTATTTCTCAAATTCACAACTACTCAACTAGCATGACTCTAATATGACCATCTTCGTATCTCAAGACAATCATAGAGAATCAAACTTCTCATAGTATTCAATGCACTTTATATGATAGCTTTTACTATACCTATCTTGGATGCTCATCACATTAGGACTAATTCTTTTTTAACCAAAGAAAATTACCATGCTATTCTAAAAGACTCTCAAAATAATATAAGTGAAGCATGAGAGATCAATAGTTTCTATAAAATAAAACCACCACCGTGCTCTAAAAAGATATAAGCGAAGCACTAGAGCAAAATTATCTTGCTCAAAACATATAGGTGAAGCACATAGAGTATTCTAATAAATTCCGATTCATGTATGTATCTCCAAAAGGTGTGTAAAGCAAGGGTGATTGTGGTAAACTAAAAAGCAAAGACTCAAATCATACAAGACGCTCCAAGCAAAACACATATCATGTGGTGAATAAAAATATAGCCTCAAGTAAAGTTATCGATAGACGAAGACGAAAGAGGGGATGCCTTCCGGGGCATCCCCAAGCTTAGGCTTTTGGTTGTCCTTGAATTTTACCTTGGGGTTCCTTGGGCTTCCCCAAGCTTAGGCTCTTGCCACTCCCTGTTCCAAAATCCATCAAATATTTACCCAAAAACTTGAAAACTTCACAACACAAAACTCAACAAAAAATTCATGATCTCCGTTAGCGAAATAAAACAAACCACCACTTTAAGGTACTGTAATGAACTCATTATTTATTTATATTGGTGTTAAACCTACTGTATTCCAACTTCTCTATGGTTCGTACCCCCGATACTAGCCATAGATTCATCAAAATAAGCAAACAACACACGAAAAACAGAATCTGTCAAAAATAGAACAGTCTATAGTAATCTGTATCAAACACAAACTTTTGTCACTCAGAAAAAACTAAAAAAATAGGACGACCTAGATACTTTGTTTATCGGTCTACTGCAATTGGAGTCAGTATTTTATCACGTTCTGGTGATTTTTAACAATTGTTTTTGTGAGGAGAAAGTTTCTGTCTTTTTGAGCAAGATCAAATAATTATTATCCAAGAAGATCCTATAGGTTTAACTTGGCACAAACACTAATTAAAACATAAAGCCAAATCAAACCAGAGGCTAGATGAAATATTTATTATTAAACAGGAACAAAAAGCAAGGAATAAAAATAAAATTGGGTTGCCTCCCAATAAGCGCTATCATTTAACACCCCTAGCTAGGCATAAAAACGAGAATAGATCTAGGTATTGTCGTCTTTGGTATGCAATCCATAAGTGGCTCTCATAATACATTCATAAGGCAATTTAATTTTCTTTCTAGGAAAGTGTTCCATACCTTTCCTTAATGGGAATTGGAATCTAATATTCCCTTCCTTCATATCAATAATTGCACCAATCATTCTAAGGAAAGGTCTACCAAGAAGGAAAACACGAATTTAGCTGTGAAATAACTTTACAAGAAATCCGGACACTACCAATCCTTAAACATTTCTGGAAACCACACTGGATCAGTATCGCAGTGCTTGTCCTTGAGTGGTTAGGTCTGAATCCCGCAACGGAGCTTCCAAAAAATTTCTTTGCGAGTTAATTTTCCCAGTTTTATTAACCCGAGAGGCTCTTTATTATTGCTTTAAATTTGTAGTTCTTGTTTCAAGTTACAATTTTTAATTTTCTAGTGCTAATTTCTCCCTTTTTAGAATGGCTCCAGTGGCAATAGGACATGTAGGACTGCAATCTATATCAAGAACAATGAAATCTACTGGCACATAATTCCTATTTTCAACAATAAGAACATCATTAATTCTTCCCGTAGGTTTCTTAATGGTGGAATCCGCAAGATGCAAATTTAGAGAACAATCATCAAATTCGCGGAAACCTAACACATCACACAAAGTTTTTGGAATCGTGGAAAGACTAGCACCCAAATCACACAAAGCATAGCATTCATGATCTTTAATCTTAATTTTAAGAGTAGGTTCCTACTCATCATAAAGTTTTCTAGGGATAGCTACTTCTAATTCAGGTTTTTCTTCATAAGATTGCATCAAAGCATCAACGATATGTTTGGTAAAAGCTTTATTTTGACTATAAGCATGAGGAGAATTTAGCACGGATTGCAACAAGGAAATACAATCTATCAAAGAGCAATTATCGTAATTAAATTCCTTGAAATCCAAAATGGTGGGTTCATTGCTATCTAAAGTTTTGACCTCTTCAATCCCACTTTTACCAATTTTTGCATCAAGATCTAAAAACTCCGAATCATTGGGACGCCTTTTAACTAAAGTTGACTCATCTCCAGTCCCATCATTATCAAGATTCATATTGGAAAACAAATATTTAATAGGAGATACATCAATCACTTTTAGATCTTCATCATTATTATCATGAAAACTGGAAGAACACGCGTTCACAAAGCAATCTTTTTTAGTACGCATCCTAGCGGTTCTTTCTTTGCACTCATCAATGAAAATTCTCATGGCTTTGAGAGACTCATTGATACCATGCTTAGGTGGAATAGATCTCAGTTTCAAAGAATCAACATCAAGAGAAATTCTATCCACGTTCCTAGACAGCTCATCAATCTTAAGCAATTTTTCTTCAAGCAAAGCATTGAAATTCTTTTGCGAATTCATAAATTCTTTCACACTAGTCTCAAAATCAGAGGGCAACTTATTAAAATTTCCATAAAATTTGTTGTAGGAATTACCATAATTATTAGAGGAATTACTAGGGAACGGCCTAGAATTAAAGTTTCCTCTATACGCGTTGTTACCAAAATTGTTACTACCAACAAAATTCACATCCATAGATTCATTATTATTCTCAATCAAAGTGGACAAAGGCATATCATTAGGATCAGAAGAAACACTCTTATTAGCAAACAATTTCATAAGTTCATCCATCTTTCCACTCAAAACATTAATCTCTTCAATTGCATGAACCTTTTTACTAGTAGATCTTTCGGTGTGCCACTGAGAATAATTAACCATAATATTATCTAGGAGTTTAGTAGCTTCTCCTCAAGTGATTTCCGTAAAAGTGCCTCCCGCGGCCGAATCTAAAAGATTTCTAGAAGCAAAATTCAATCCAGCATAATTTTTTTTATAATCATCCATAAATTCAAACCATGTGTAGGGCAATTACGTATCATTAATTTCATCCTCTCCCAAGCTTGTGCAACATGCTCATGATAAAGTTGCTTAAAATTCATAATATCGTTTCTAAGAGAGATGATCTTAGCGGGAGGAAAATACTTAGACATAAAAGCATCTTTGCACTTATTCCATGAATCAATACTATTTTTAGGCAAAGAAGAGAACCAAGTTTTAGCACGATCTCTAAGCGAAATCGGGAATAGCTTCAATTTGACAATATATTTATCCACATCTTTCTTCTTTTGCATATCACAAAAATCAACAAAGTTGTTTAGATGGGTAGCGGCATCTTCACTAGGAAGGCCAGAAAATTGATCTTTCATGACAATATTCAACAAGGCAGCATTAATTTCACAAGATTTAGGATCAGTAATAGGAGCAATCGGAGTGCTAATAAAATCGTTGTTGTTGGTATTGGAAAATTCACACAATTTAGTATTTTCTTGAGCCATTGTGACAAGCAAGCAATCCAACACACAAGCAAACAAGAAGCAAGCGAAAAGAGGCGAACAGAAGAGGGCGAATAAAACGACAAGGGTGAAGTGGGGGAGAGGTAAACGAGAGGCAAATGGAAAATAGTGTAATGCGAGGGATAAGAGTTTGTGATGGGTACTTGGTATGTCTGTACTTGTGCGTAAATCTCCCCAGCAACGGCGCCAGAAATCCTTCTTGCTACCTCTTGAGCATGCGTTGGCTTTCCCTTGAAGAGGAAAGGGTGATGCAGCAAAGTAGCATAAGTATTTCTCTCAGTTTTTGAGAACCAAGGTATCAATCCAGTAGGAGATTACATGCAAGTCCCTAGTACCTGCACAAAAAAATAAGAACCGTGCAACCAACGCGGTAAAGGGGTTGTCAATCCCTTCACGGCCACTTGCAAAAGTGAGATCTGGTAGAGATAATAAGATAAATATTTTTGGTATTTTTGTTGTATATATGGAAAAGTAAAGATTGCAAGATAAAATAGATTGGAAACTTATATGATGGAAAGTAGACCCGGGGGGCATAGGTTTCACTAGTGGCTTCTCTCAAGATAGCAAATTCTACGGTGGGTGAACAAATTACTGTCGAGCAATTGATAGAAAAGTGCATAGTTATGAGAATATCTAGGCATGATCATGTATATAGGCATCACATCCGTGACTAGTAGACCGAAACGATTCTCATCTACTACTATTACTCCACACATCGACCGCTATCCAGCATGCATCTAGAGTATTAAGTTCATAAGAATGAGTAACGATTAGGCAAGATGACATGATGTAGAGGATAAACTCAAGCAATATGATATAAACCCCATCTTTTATCCTTGATGGCAACAATACAATACGTGTCGTTTCCCTTTCGGTCACTGGGATCGAGCACCGCAAGATTGAACCCAAGGCTAAGCACTTCTCCCATTGCAAGAAAGATCAATCTAGTAGGCCAAACCAAACTGATAGTTCGAAGAGACTTGCAAAGATATTAAATCATGCATATAAGAATTCAGAGAAGATTCAAATATTGTTCATAGATAAACTTGATCATAAACCCACAATTCATCTGATCTCGACAAACACACCGCAAAAAGTATTACATCGAATAGATCTCCAAGAAGATCGAGGAGAACTTTGTATTGAGATCCACAGAGAGAGAAGAAACCATCTAGCTAATAACTATGGACCCGTAGTTCTATGGTAAACTACTCACACATCATCGGAGAGGCTATAGTGTTGATGTAGAAGCCCTCCGTGATCGATTCCCCCTCCGGCAGAGCGCCGGAAAAGGCCCCAAGATGGAATCTCACGAGTACAGAAGGTTGCGGCGGTGGAAATAGGTTTCGTGGTGCTCCTGGATGTTTTCGGGGTATATGAGTATATATAGGCGAAGGAAGTAGGTCGGTGGAGCTATGAGGGGCCCACGAGGGTGGGGGGGGGGCACGCCTACCCCCTGCGCGCGCCCTCCTACCTCGTGGCCACCTCGTGGCTTCCCTTACATTCACTCCAAGTCTCCTGGATTGCGTTTGTTCCAAAAAAGATTCTCCCGAAGGTTTCATTCCGTTTGGAGTCCGTTTGATATTTCTTTTCTGCGAAACACTGAAATAGGCAAAAAACAGCAATTTGCACTGGGCCCCCGGTACGTAGGTTAGTCCTAAAAATAATATAAAAGTGCATAATAAAGCCCATTAAACATCCAAAATAGATAATATAATAGCATGGGACAATAAAAAATTATAGATACGTTGGAGACGTATCATGGTGCTACGTTTACGATGCGCGGCCCATCACAAATGGTTCACTATTATAGAACGTGTACGATGCGCGGCCCATCACAAACGGTTCACTGTTAAGAAGATTAGTTAATCATCGTACGGGTGCCGGACAGGATTACGAAACGTCGGACCATCGTAACATCGTCGTACACGACAACTATCGCACACACTATTCTATGGTGCAACGTTTACGATGCATTATCAGAAACAATTTATGGTTGCGAATCGTGTACGATAAGGCAACTAACACAAACATTTAGTTTGCCTGCACTGTTTGTGATATTGTCTGACGTCGCACACGCTTTGCAAACGGCAACTGTGTGCATGCTTGCACATGTTTCCTCTCTGTGAACCGTCTCGGATTATGGTGCATATCGCAAACGTTTGTGTTTTACCAACCGTGTGTGCCGTAACAACTTGGAGAGCGTAATTTCACCGTAATTTAATTGCTGCTTTTTCAAATTGTACCGGATTTGAATTTGAATTTGAATGTATGCTACATCGCTATTCATATCCATCAGTTTCAAACAACCAATGCATTATTCAATTCATAGGTACATATGTTCAAGAATTACATAAGAACCAAATAAACAATGATGAACCACAGTTGTATACTTGTACTATTAAAGACGGTAAAGAAAGAGGCAAAATATTCAGACATTGTCATCTAACACAACTCATTATGGGCAGTAAAAAAAAGGCTGCAGAGTTCTTACTTACCATCCTGCAGTTCGTTGTTGTCTTGGATAAAGTGTAAACAAATAGTTTAATTGCCATCTTTGGACCCATTTTAGTAACAATCTTTATTAGCTTCCTCATTTGATGTTGGTTCATCGATATCTCATTGCCCCATACGCAGAAAGGGTCGAAGCGCAGATCTTTACCAATGACATTTGTACCTAAAAGCACCAAGTTAATATTAGAAGCTAAACAGCAATTGCACAATGATGTAGTATAACACTCTTTTATAATACGTCTATATACATCCGTATGTGGTAGTCCATTTGAAATCTCTAAAAAGACAACTATTTAGGAACGGAGGGAGTATCTTATAACATCCAATATACTCACATATTAGATGAATTAACATCTTATATTATGGGCAAGAAGGAGTTTAGTGCATTCTTACAAATTATCGGCTGATTAACTGCTCCTGTATCCATGGGTTACAGTTAGTTTGAGCTAGTTCGGGCTCAAATAGCCCTAAAGTATATCTAAACATGAGGGCTAGTTTGAGCTAATTGCATCTATAACCCACCCAAAAAAACTATCCAACCCAAGAGGTTCTAATTGAAGCTAGTTCTCCTAGTGCATTTATTGTCAATCTAACCCTGCCATCCAAACAACTCTTTGGATGGAGTTAGTTCAGGGTTAGTCATGAGCTAGAAACTAATTCTAACCTCTAGCTAAGTTGAGTATCCAAAAAGGGCTTTGTTGTTGTTGTTGTTGTTGTTGTTTTTGCTGGTGCTCTTCTACGTATATCTAGACATCATTAGAACATTAATGTGACACTCTTCCTTGTTGCTATGTAGCCTAGGATTGCATATTTAGACATTAAGTACAGTGCATGTTGCTATGTAGCCTCAGATATATTACATATGGCCCTAGTTAACCTAACAAAAAATGGGTTGCAGATTATATTCAGTTAAAAGTCTGATTCACCGATTAGTCCCTTATTAGGCGACGGCCTATATGGTACCAGCTACCGATATCCTGAACAGTGAGCAGATATAAGCCATGGGATGAAACTAACCTCGATGGAAAATAGCTATTGTTCCCAAAATTGTCCTATGTAGGTACATCGAGAAGGATGTTAAGCACAACAGGCTAAACATCAACAAAAATTATACATGCCAGACAAAATAATCTCCAAAAGATAGCTTTAGTGTGCAGGTTTAAGCATGCTAGTAAAGCAAAACAAGTGGAAAGGTGTGCTAACTGCAACAGGCATAACATTTAACAACAAGCAAACATAGTCATTCAAACTGGTATTGTGCCGGTCTAAGTACATTGGTTATTGTTAAATGGAAAGGCGTGTTAACTACAAGATGCAGCAACAAAATGTAGTCATTCATAGTGGTATTGTTGAAACTGGTACAGATGAAATTGAACTGCACAGTTCATACTTGCACATATAGAACATCACATTGTGAATAACTGGAATAAACAAGGCATACTACGAACAACCAAAGATAGCATTTGAAACTGGACATATGCTAACTACAAACAACCGAATAATCAAAAAACTTTAAAAGAGGCATATGCTAGCTATAACAGGCTTAACATCAAGCAAATATATGCATTCCTATCGGTATGTTTAAAACTGGATTGATGAAATGTACTGCACAATAAATAATTGCACATATAGAGCATCACATTGTGAACAACTTAAATAAACAAGGCATACTGCAAACAACCAGATATAGCAATTAAAACTGGACATATTCTCACAACACTACAAAAGGGACTCGACAAAACAAATCATGGGTTTCCCCCTGTGAAGAGGCACAGCAAAACAGATCATGGGTTTCCTCACTTGTCGCAGATGGGTTCGTTCCCGTGGGAAGAGCATGGACCCTGGATGCGCTCCATGTTGTCGTAGATGGGCTACTTCCCCTTGGAAGAGCATGGTTGTAGGGTGCCCTCCCTGATGTCGTAGACGGGCGCTTTCCCCTTGGAAGAGCCGGAGAGGGTGCCCTCCTCGTGGTCGCCGTCGATGAGGAAATCAGGACGCCTCGATTTAATCGTACACTAATCATGCACGCAAATGTGTACGATCAAGATCGTGGACTCACCGAAGATATCACAACACAACTCTACAAATAAAATAAGTCATACAAGCATCATAATACAAGCCAGGGCCTCGAGGGCTCGAATACAAGTGCTCGATCATAGACGAAGTCACGGAAGCAACAATATCTGAGTACGAGACATAAGTTAAACAAGGTGCCATAAGATGGCTAGCACAAACCGATACAGATCGAAGAGGAGCGGGCCTCCCGCCTCGATCCTCCTAAGCTACTCTCGTCGCCGCCGCCGGGCTGCACGTAGTAGTAGGCACCTCGCAGTAGTAGTCGCCATAGGCGGTGGCGTCTGCCCCGGCTCCATCGTCTGTTGCAGCAATCGAGTAGAGATAGGGGAAAAGGGGAACAAGGCAACCGTGAGTACTCATCCAAAGTACTCGCAAGCAAGGAACTACACTACATATGCATGGATATATGTGTAAAGGGCCATATCAAGGACTAAACTGCAGAATGCCGAGTAAGAGGGGATAGCTAGTCTTAACGAAGACTACGCTTCGACTCTGCCTTGCAACATGTAGGAGCGGACGATCCAAGTCCTCCAAGTAACATCACATAGCAATAATCCTACCCGTGACCCCCTCCTCATATCCCCGAGAGAGAGCGAACACCGTTGTATCCGCACTTGGAAGGGTGTGTTTTATCAAGTATCCGGTTCTAGTTGTCATAAGCTCAAGGTACAACTCCAAGTCGCCCTGTTATCAAGATCACGGCTATTCAATAGATTAATCACTGCAGGGTGCACCATCTTACCCAAAGACGCTTGATCCCATTTGGCGGACACACTTTCTCGGGTCATGCCCGCCGCTGAAGATCAACACGTCAGAGCCCCACCTAGGCACAACAGAGGCCAACACGCCGGTTCAAACCTAAGCGCAGCAGGGTCGGGCCCATCGCCTCGAAAGCACACCTGCACGCTATGTGACGCGCCGGAAGCAGACCTAGCCTAACAGACGCTCCCGTCTAATCCGGCAAGGCCATTCGTCGGCCGACGTCTGGTGCTTCGCCGATACCACGACGCCGGATACCCATAACTACTCCCGCGTAGATGGTTAGTGCGATAAGCTCAGAGCCAACTCAGATCAAATACCAAGACCTCGTTAAGCGTGTTAAGTATCCGCGAACGCCGAACAGGCCAGCCCACCTCTCTCCTAGGCGGTCTCAACTCCGCCTGCCGCTCCGCCTCAAAGATCCACTCGGGTGCTCCATCACCGACCGACTTTAATCTCCACATGTATCATGTATAAGTATATAGTATATACCCGTGATCAACTCCCGAGTGATCACGGCCCGATAGTATAGCACGGCAGACGGACAAGAATGTAGGGCCACAGATGAAAGTACTAGCATCCTATACTAAGCATATAGGATTGCAGGTAAGGTAACAATGTATAATAAGGACAAAGCTATGCAAGAAGATAGGAGTATCTCGAAAACAAGAATATGCTATACTACTCTAATGCAAGCAGTAGATAAGAGTAGGCGATATCCGTGATCAAGGGGGGGCTTGCCTGGTTGCTCTGCCAAGAGAGAGGGTCACAACACCGTAGTCGAACTGCCACCGCAGCGTCGGTCTCGTAGTCTACCGGAGAGAAGAGGGGAAGAAACAACGAATACCAAGTAAACAGATGCATATCGATGCATGACAGGTCAAGAAGCGATGCTAGGCGTGCCCTAACGTGGTATGAGGGGTATCGGTTAAGGGGAAACATCCGGAAAGTATTCTCGGTGTTTCGTGGTTTTCAGCAGAGGAGCCGAGGGGAAAGTTGCAGGTCTGATAGGTTAGGGGGGTGTGGCGGACGAACGGACTGCGATCCGGATTCGCCTCGCCGCTCGAGCAACTTTCATGTTGAAAATATTTTAACCGAAGTTACGGATTAAAAGATATGATTTTTTAAAGATTTTATTAATCACGGAATTTAATTAATTAATTAATTAATTCAAAATGGAATTATGACATCAAGATGATGTCATGCCGACGTCAAGTCAACAGGGTTGACTAGGTCAACCCCGACATGTGGGTCCTGCTCATTATACTGCTAACTAATTAACTTAGTTAAGTTTAATTAATGAGTTAATTAGGTTAATTAGTCATTAGGTTTAATTAATCAGATTAATTAAATTAATTAATTACTTAATTAATTAATTAATTAATTAGTTTTATTCATTTTATTTTATTTATTTAATTTTCATTTTCCCTTTTCTTTTTAGTTCAAAACGCTCATGGTGGGACCCACTGTCATAGACAGAGAGAGGGGGTGGACGGTCAGCCTCACGACCGAGTCAACAGAGTGGCGGGGGCCTGGGCCCACCAATCGCTGGCTCAGCGGTGGCTCCGGGCCATGCCACGCCGGCAGGGGGACTGGTTGGCTCGGTGGCTTCCAAGGAGGGGCGCCGAGCTCGCCGGTCTTCGTGTTCGGCCAAACGGGCGCGGGCGGTCCTTGCTCGAAAGGGAGGGGGCGGGTCCGATGGTGGTGGTGGCACGCCTGGCTCGGTTGGATCAGGCCGCGAGCGGCGGAGGTGCGGGGTTTCTGCCTGGCGATGGGGGGTACACGGGCCCGGGGGCCAGGATGGGGCGAGAGGGAGGCGCGGGGGGGGCGGCAGGTGCCAAGGGTGGGGCGACGGAGAAGAGAGCGGGAGGGCTGGGCGGAGGCCCGGCGGCGCGGGGGGGGGGGGCCGAGCGGCGGAGGCACGAGGGGAGAGGAGGGTCGCGGGGCGCGGCCGGAGCCGGCGACGGGGGCCAGGGGCGTCGGCGGCGTTCGGGAGGGGAGAGGGGAGCGAGGGGTCCGAGGGGGGAGAGGGAGAGCTCACGTGGGGAACGCGGGGTCTATGAGGGCGGCTCGTGGGCGGTCGGTGGCGACACTGGGAGGAGGGCGGGAGGCGGCCGACGGCGACGGGCGGACCCGGCGACGGGGTCGGGACGACCTCTGCGCCAAGGGGAGCTCCGGGCAAGACGACGTGGGGGATCCGGGGGGGGCGTAGGGCGAGGAGAGGGGGCGACGCGGTCGGGGCGGGGTCGCTGGCGGGCGCGACGGAATGGGTCTGCCCGATCTAGATCGGGCTGGGGAGGGAGAAAGGGATCGGGGGGGAGCGAGGCGGGGCGGCTAGGGTTTCCACCGGGAGGGTGGATAAGTGGGCGGCCGGTTGGGCCGGGCCAGGGGCTGGCCGATCGGGTGGGGGGCTTGGCCCACTGGGCTGTTGGGTTTTCCCTCTCCTTTGTTTTATTAATTTCTTTTCTTATTTTCTTTCTTTCTTTCTTTTCTGTTTTAATTCATTTAAACTACTTAGACCCTTTACAAAAATGTGTGCACTCCACCATAATTAGCTTTGTAATTTTTGACAACCCCCGAACATTTTAGTTTTCATTTTTGAAAACTTTTATTGTTTGCCTAAGATTTAAATTTGATTTGAACCAGGTTTGAATCAATGTGAGTTTAATCACAATGACGTGGCATCATTAGCAGGGATTACTGTAGCTTAAGTATCCGGGTGTTACAAGGTCTGACTTGGAAGCTGTGGATCCCAAGCCTGCGTCGCAGAACGTGTCCTTTAGAAATGACAAAAGGGGCTCGATGGCGATGTAGAATGGCAAATTGTTGACAACAAGCCAGAGGAGATCAGCGGCGGGGCCATGGATGAGATCGACGGCGGTTGAACCCGAGGGGTTGGGGGTGGGCCACTTAACCTGTGACATAGCCCGCCTCAGGCCGTCGCTGTCGATGACCTCGATGTCGTAGCCAACGGCCGAGGCATGCCCGCATACTCTAGCCTGCTTCTTGAGTGCATGCCGCCAGTAATGGTCGCCAGCTTCCTCAGCGACGTCGGGCGAAGAGACCGCTATACACCTCTTTTGGGCCAGTCGCCCCTCGAGCTCCACGGGAAGCGTAGTTGGGCTTAGGCTGCGACGCTCTGGAGTGGGGGATGGGGATAGGGATCTATGGGAAAGGGGGCATTTGGCAGGCGTCATCTAAGAAACTCAGGGCGGCCTGGGTATGGAGATCGGTGGGTAAGCTGCATGGGCAAACCGATATATGTTGACAATGGAGTCCTTGCGGCAGCGGCGGTGGCGGGGACCTTGCTAGGGTTTCGAGCAAGGGAGGGTGTGTGTGTGTAAAGACGCCGAGGAGGTTCGGTGTGTGTGTGTGTGTGTGTGTGTGTGTGTGTGTGTGTGTGTGTGTGTGTGTGTGGTGGGGGGGTGTTTGAGGAAATGACGCTGGTACTGAAAAATTTTACTTTGCGGGGAGTCAAATGCGGGAGTGAAATGCCGGGCTATTGAAAATTTTGATGATAGTGCATCGCACACGGTCCGGAGATAACAACCGTGTGTTATGAAACAGAAAAACCCTCGAGGTGAGCAGATATTTTCTAGGGATGCAGGCAGGATTGGGAACAAGAAACATCGCACACGGTCCAGAGATAACAACCGTGTGTTATGAAATAGAAAAACCCTCGAGGTGGGTAGATATTTTCTAGGCATGCAGGCGGGATTGGGAACAAGAAACATCACACATGGTCCGTAAATAACAACCGTGTGTTATGAAACAGAAAAACCCTCGAGGCGGGCATATATTTTTGAGAGGGGGAGCCTCGTGGAGCCCAATGTACCGTGCCAATGTGTGCGTCACAGGGGCACCGGCGTGGCACACAGTTAGTTTGAGTGAACCGTGTCTGTTGTGTCTTCCGACTTGTCTAATGTTCATAAATTTGACGAAAAATGACGCAGGAGAGGGTCAGAACACGAACACACTTGCATGTGGACCAAATTTATGTATCAAAAGAGTGGTTTGATTTTCAAATACTAAATGCAACTTCGATGTGGCACCTCTCTCGCAAGTATTGCTTGCCCCCACACCCCCCTCGTGTCGGCACGAAGGGAATCCTAAGCTATGAATGCATGCCCCCTCCCCCCCAACCGAGGTTCACCTAGCAAATTGCGAAGTAGCTAGCAGCCCCCTCCTCCCTCGTGTCAGCACAAAGGGAATCCTAAGCTATGAATTCATGCCCCCCTAACCGAGGTTCATCCACCTAGAAAAGTGCGAAGTAGCTAGCAGCCCCCCTCCCTCATGTCGGCACGAAGGGAATCCTAAGCTATGAATGCATGCCCCCCAACCGAGGTTCACCCTAGCAAAGTGCAAAGTAGCTAGCAGCCCCCTGCCTCGTGTCGGCACGAAGTGAATCCTAAGCTATGAATGCATGCCCCCCAACCGAGGTTCACCCTAGCAAAGTGCAAAGTAGCTAGCAACCCCCCTCCCTCGTGTCGGCACAAAGGGAATCCTAAGCTATGAATGCATGCCCCCCCAACCGAGGTTCACCTAGCAAAGTGTGAAGTAGCTAGCAGCCCCCTCCCTCGTGTCGGCGCGAAGGGAATCGTAAGCTATGAATGCATGCCCCCCAACCGAGGTTCACCTAGCAAAGTGCGAAGTAGCTAGCAGCCCCCACCACCCTCGTGTCAGCATGAAGGGAATCCTAAGCTATAAATGCATGCCCTCCCCCAACCGAGGTTCACCTAGCAAAGTGCAAAGTAGCTAGCAGCCCCTTCTCGTGTCGCCACAAAGGGAATCCTAAGCTATGAATGCATGCCCCCCAACCGAGGTTCACCTAGCAAAGTGCAAAGTAGCAACCCCCTTCCCCCACACACTTTCAGTCGGCGGGCCAGAGAGGCATATCTCACCAAGATGGGTTGTAAAACAGACCAAGAATAATCCACCTTGGTCGTACAACCTCTCTCTTGTTGTTGGTCAAAGTGATGGCTGTCCATGCGACCCCGGAGATGGGCTAGCTCGCCAATAATCACGCAAGTAGCTAGTCCTCGAAGACAACCACTGCATGCGTGCGGCCCAAACATATGTAGGAGATGTGTGTTTTTGAGTAACAATGGAACAACTTTGATGTGGCACCATGATTTTGAACTAGAAATCCCCACACCGAGTGAGGGTTAGGTTGACGATGCATAGGTATGTTACACCGCACTTCAAGCCAACGACGGGGATTCATGCATGCATGCGTGCATAGTATATGCGCTCAAACTTAATGACTGAATCTCACCATGACCTATACTATGATAACACGAACCAAATGAAGAATCCGCCATGGTAACCTATCTTTATGTTGGTCAAGGTGATCATGGATGTCCACACGGGCCCACGAATATATAGGCTTGTCGCCGATAACCACGCGAGGGAGTGTACCGTCCGAAGGCAACCACTACATGCATATGTATGGAGGTGATGCGTGCATGCATGTTTGGATACACAACATTGATGTGGCGCGTGCATTAAAAATCGTACACTAGCTCCCCACACAGAGCGAGATCGGTTCATGATGTGTCATTGTACTAGCCACTTCGACTCGATGGGAGGGATTCATGCGTACACATGCATGTGTGTGTGCTCAAACTGTATCATGCATGTCATCCCAGAGCAAAAATAATAATCCCCTCCTAAGTCAAATTAACCTCTCTTGTTGTCAGGCAAAAAGTAGTGATGGACCAAGCGGGCCCATAGATGGAAAGCATCGATATCGCTGATAACCACTTAAGTGGGTGCGAGAGTACAACCACCAGCACTTTGCATGTGGGCCAAACATATATATGTTGAATACCCAAAATGCTCAACTTGATGTGCCACATGCCTCAAAACCGTAAACCATGCACCCACACAGAGCGAGGTTCATCAAGCTGCATTACATATGATGGTCCCTTCCCCCTCTTGATCGTGATACTATATGCTCCTGCCGTAATATATGTACAACCCAATGTAATCCTCGCCGATGGTGAAATTAATTAACCTCTCTCGATGTAGGTAAGTGATGCATGCATGCATCAACGATGGTGTCGGTGTCAAACCGGCGGATCTCGGTAGGGGGTCCCGAATCGTGCGCCTAGGCGGATGATAACAGGAGACGAGGGACACGATGTTTTTACCTGTGTTCGGCCCTCTCGATGGAGGTAATACCTTACCCCGCTTGATTAATATTGATGATATGGGTAGTACAAGAGTAGATCTACCACGAGATCGTAGAGGCTAAACCCAGAAGCTAGCCTATGGTATGATAGTTGTTCGTCCCACGGACTAAAAACCTCCGGTTTATATAGACACCAGATAGGTTAGGGTTACACAGAGTCGGTTACAATGGTAGGAGATCTACATATCCGTATCGCCAAGCTTGCCTTCCACGCCAAGGAAAGTCCCATCCGGACACGAGACGAAGTCTTCAATCTTGTATCTTCATAGTCTTGGAGTCCGGCCGTGATGATAGTTCGGCTATCCGGACACCCCCTAGTCCAGGACTCCCTCAGTAGCCCCTGAACCAGGTTTCAATGACAACGAGTCCGACGCGCATATTTTCTTCGGCATTGCAAGGCGGGTTCCTCCTCCGAATACTTCATAGAAGGTTTTGAATACAAGGACAGTGTCCGGCTCTGCAAAACAAGTTCCACATACCACCGTACAGAGAATAACTTTTGCAAAGATCTGCTGACGTATTTCGCGGCGTGACATCACACCACGGCCAGGCCTTTATATGAATCGGTTTTTTACAGTCCCACCTCAGTGCATTTAGCGAGGCGGTTTCCTTGGCACGTCTTTATCAAAGCGTAGATCGCGCCCCCTTATTCCGGGATTCTCACCTAATACGGACGTGGGTAACCCAACTGCGTTCGCTGGCACGCCTCATCAAGGCGAGTCCTAATCGACCACGGGAGGGCTCTTGGTATTCAATCTCTATATAATGAGACCAAGGCCCTCTTCTTTTTACACCTCCATCGAAGTTCGCCTCGCGCTCGAAGTTCTAACACCCAAAGCTTCAGATTTAGGCGCCTGACCTTCGATGATGTCCGCTCCACCAGCACGGCCGATGGATGTCTTCTTCGTCACGTAAGAAGATGTGCTAAAGCTGCGAGACGCCAGTATCTAACCGGCGAGATTTCGTGATAGGCTGCCCGCTCCAGGCAGGTCATTCCCACTCCCGAGCCCGGCGAGAGCGTGGTGTTCGTGGTCTCACTTCCTTCGGGTTTAGGCTTCCGACGGATCCCTTTGTGCGGGGCTCATGTTTTATTATGGGCTGGATTTCCATGACTTGAATCTGGAGTCCATCCTCCATATCTCGTCATTCATTGTCGATAAAGGCCTTCCTCCATATTACCCGTCACTTTGGATTGTGGCTCAAGACCTTCAATGTGGAGCCAAAGATGCTCGAGGGGTAACAAGCAGAGTGCGGAGGGGCGGTCATAAGCAAGTGTGCTGATGCTCCATGGCCCGAGGGCTCTTTTCAAGAGGAGTTTGGTTTGTGGCAACGGAGTGGTTTTATATCACCGCCCTGTGGGCACCAAATGGGTGGCGCTTCCCGCCTTCCGCCAGTCCACCACAGCGCCTGGCGCCATGGGTCAACAAGGGGCTCGACTGGGCCGCCCAAGGACGCCTTTGTTACAGGGCCGTATTCGAGACCTCCAAGAAAGAGAGATCAATTTGGTTGCAAAGTGGCGCAGTTATGTTGATTCGGCGCCTTCGCCCGCAAACGCCGCCCCTCCGCCTGTGGGAATTTAATCCGAGGGACCACGAGCCTCCAACATTTTATGGGTACGACGCCCGTGGAGATGTATAAACTATTCTTCGGATCACAAGAGAAGTGTCCGGACCTGACTGAGGACGCAAGACTGAGCTGCAATCGCCCAGATACTCAAGTAAGTAGTCCTGTACCCGGACAGGCTGTCCGTTCATTTATCGTAAACTTGCCCTTAAAGGAGATGTTTCTTGAACATGAGTGGATAGCGAAGGCAAAGTTGATAAGGTGTCCGGCTCCCCTCCCAGAGACCACGCCGGATCCCATGCTGACCAAGATGTTGAAGGCCGCGCCTTTTAAAGAAGGCGAAGGGGGGAGCAGGGAAGCAACTGCCTCCACGAATGAGGCTTCTAAGGAAGGAGGGATCAAAAGTCCCACCCTCCAAGGAGAGAAGAGGACCGCTTCGGAAGAACCGGAGGTCAAGGCCTCAAAGAGGGAAAGAAATTCGCCGAGAGTCCGCATCGGGAAGTATCCCAGCCGCACTATTTCCCCAAGGATCAGCCTCCAATGAGTCGTAAGTAAAAAGAAGGGTCTTGTAAATAAGGAACATCCTGTATTTATTTCTAAAGATAACCAAATTGTACCTTGTAGTTCGGATCTCAGCCCTTCTCAGCAGAGCTCGCCTTCGGGGATCTTCTTCCGAGATGATGGAGAGCGAACGCCCACTGCCGTGACTCATGCAGGCGGACGACCCCGAGGTGTCGCCGCAGAGGGTTTCCAAGTCCGCGGGCCGGAAGGTCCGGCGCCAATCCGGCGCGGCGGTCGGAGGAGTCAAGGATCTGCTCGGGCGAGCGGTTATCTCGTAAGATCCCGTGCTCTAATGGGTACGGTGATTGAAAGAATTGCATCCGCCGAGAGCGGATTGCATGAAGCCGCCGAAGTTTATCGACGGGGTTTGAGGTACACAAAATGATGTACCTTCGGCGCTTATGCATATAGAATGCGCCCTGTATAGATAGTAGCCCCTGAGACTCGGTATGTTGTCAAAATTGATAGCGTGCCGATGATCATAATCTCAGTTATAACATATCGCCGCTCCTCAATAGGTGGCGGGGCGTCCGGTGGCTAGCCGGACTGATGAATATGCCGAACGAAAGCGGCAACTTGACGAGGCGGATGCGGACATCGCGCTGGTCCATAAACGGTTTGACGAGTCACAAGGTATGCGACTTCTACGTGGACACCTGGTAAAGGAGTTTGACGCCCATGCCTTACTACTTGTATGCTTAATGCAGGTGGTGCCGCTGCTGTGGAGGAGCTGCGGGCGGAACTCGCCGAGCTAAAGAGCAAGCGAGAAATAGTAACGCGTCGCTTTAGGGCGGCCAAGAGCTAAAAGCCGAAAGGCTGCTCACCGCCAAGAAGAGGAAATGGCCGATATGGCCGTAAAGTTGAAGAATACTACCGACCGCTGCGAGGTTCTTGAAAAAGAACGCAAGCGGAGCAAGGGGCTCAAAAGGCCACCGCCAATCCAAGGATGCCTGCTCCGCTTTGAGAGCTGCCAAGGAGGAGCTGAGTCGCCGGGCTATTGCGGCCGGAAAACCGCTTCTGCGTGGAGGAAATATACGGATCCGGTATGCTCGCTGGACAAGTTGTGGAGTCCGGAGGATGCTTATCTCGACTTAGCGGCGAAGCGCCGCGGACGCTGATTGAGCACTTCCGAGGCCGTAGGGGTGAAGGAAGAGCTATATTGGTCGCAATTCCATAGTCCGGAGCGCCCTCTTCCATCGACCGATCGGTTGGCCGAATGGGCCGAGCTGAATCAATTATCCGGACTTGCCATGAAGCATGTCATGACTCATTTGTGGCCAAGCGACCCCACCAAGAGTAATTTTGGTTTAGTGCAGCAGTTCCTTGCGCGGTACTGTATCGACGCAATGAAGCGCTCGGCGTATTGAGGGAGCGCGGATGGCTCGCCCATGTCAAGACATACTGGGCGGAGATGAAGGCCACCGACGCTGCATCCTAAGATTCGGGATGGTTTAGTACCGCCGAGCACTATTTTGAGGAAGTTCCGCAGGCGCTTGCTTAATAGAGACGCAATGCTCAAGGATATTATGTTTAAATGACATGTATGATTTGTTAAAACAATGTTTCAATATAATATAAGAGCTTTTTATACTTGTGCGCTCAAGTAGTAAACTACCTCGCGCGGCCGCTGATGTATATGTATATATAACTCGAAAGATGGCAGTCCCTGGCTTCAGCCCCCACGCACATAGTGCGGGGTGTTTGCAAAGAAGGCGCTTTTTCACACTTAATCCAACGCCTTGGTCCTATTAAGGAGGTGGTAGCGAGCAAACTAGGCAACCGGACTATAATGCTTTATCACTTTCACTTAGCCATAGGAGTTCGAGGGTGGGGCTACTATATAGCCCCGGGGCACCGTGACTCTTCCGAATCATGGGGTGATGTGCCTCGATCGAAAATGGTCCTTCGTTAATGCGGAGGAATTCTAAACATTCCGTGAGTCATTGAGTGGTTGACCAGTCTCTCGCTATATCATGACAGTCAGTTTTCGCTTTCATCGAGGTGCTCGCCGGCCAACCGGGCACAATCGCAGAGTTCTCCGGTGCCGCTAGCCGATAAAATGGAACGAAGGCAGCAAAACACAGGAGCCGGGCAAACCCAACATTTGACCAAAGACATGATTCGAGCTGATGCATATAAGGCCTAACTCGAGACGCCGAACACTCCCTAAGGTATTCGGTCTTTATAAAACAGGCAGAATAATGGCCTAAGCCCCCGTGTCCGTGCACGCAAAAATTCGTGCGCCAATGCCAAAACGCCAGCCTCCTCCTCGGTCATAGTAAGAAACCGGGGATGTATATGAACAAGAGACAGAAAAAGGTTTACGCAGGGTCTTAATCTGAAAAGAATCCTTGCAACGGGTCCCAACCGCACGCCTCTGCCGTGGTTCTCCGCAGCCGTATCCGGACGGGTGTAGCACGTTATTCATCCGTAAAAGAGAGGAACTTAGTTTAAAAGGAAAAGATCGCAAAAATGTACTTTATATTAAATAAACAGAGTACGATTCAAGAAGTGAATAAGATTGAGCTTTGTTGTCTCTTGTTGTACATGCATGCAGCCCTTGTACGGGGTATGCCGCTAGTAGGCACCGGACTCGCTCTAGCCGTGTCCGGGTTCAATTACCTATTCAGTGCTTTGGTTAGCGGAGCCGGATTGGTGTGGGGCTGTCAAGGCAGCCTCAAGATTCTTCCGTGCTCGAGTAACACTTAATACTCCTTTTAATGAGATGATGCGTGGACTGCATTTTAAGTGAAAGAGATGCATAATGCCGATTATGTTAAAGCGGGCGAAAGCTTCGTCCCAATAGTGCTTGATGGCTACTTTTAAACGGGCGACATGGAAGACTAACTTTATGACGGAAGTTGTCTGATGAACCAACACAACTTCTAGCAGTATGGAGCCCGATAATGGGCATATGGGCTCGCATTACTCCTTTAAAGGAGGTGTTTTACTGGCTAATTTTGGTTGGTCTATCCTCATCCTCATGGATTGTGTCCCGATATATCAGGTTTATGTCATCGCCACCATCCATGAGGACTGTGTAAATTGAACTACGATTATAGGATCCAATATCAAGGCAGTCCATCCCATGCTCCGGATACTTTCGGAGTAGTCCCGATGGTCGAAGGTGATTGGTTTTGACAACCAAAGTGTTGGTAATCCGCTAGGGTTGTATGTGCTCGCGATCTTAATGGGCGCCGCCTGCTTTTTTCCTTTTATCACGGAAGTGAGTTTACTGTTTTAACCTCTTGTGGGAAATTCTTTTGTTTTCGGTGCTCGCTTAGGGGTTCGTCATCATCCTCACTTGGTGTGTCAAGCCCCTTGTGTTCGGCGTTGAGTCTGCCGGACTGTTTGAAGACCCAACAATCTCTGTGGGTATGGTTTGCGTGCTTCCCAGAGTACTCGTGGATTTGACATATCTTGTCCAAGATTTTGTTTGTTGATAGCTCATCACTATTGTCCTTAAGGGCAATATTTTATTGTTTCGCCGTGAGCTTTTGAATCCGGGCGTTGATCGCCGCTTCTTTGGACCGTTTCTTAATCCGCGCTGGTCCTTGTTGCGCCGTGGTTTCCCATTTCCATCCCTCGACTTCGATGTACTTGGGTCAGCTGGTGTGCATCTTGTTAGCTAGCTATCCTCTCGCCAGCAAAAGCGAGTCATGAGGCTTGTTAATGCGGCCATTGTTCTTGGCTTTTCTGGCCGAGGTGTTCGGGCGAGCCATTTGTCTCTGGACGTTGTGTTTGAAGGCTGCTAAGGCTTCGCGTTCGACAATGACTATTTGGTTCTTTTAGTAAGGAACCTGTTCAGCACTTCCGGCTGACTCTCCGGCTGTTGATTTATGTGACTTAGATCGCTCAGATCCAAGGGCGGACATAGGTCCCCTCAGAATTTTGTTCAAACGCATCCTCGAGCTCTTCCCAGCTTCCAATGGTATTTTCGGGAGGCTTTTAAGCCAATGCCGAGCTGGCCCTTTGAGTTTGAGGGGTAAGTATTTTATGGCGTGTAGATCATCTCCTCTAGCCATGTGTATGTGGAGGATGTAATCCTCAATCCGCATCTGTGGTCTGTTGTTCCATCGTGATGCCTCTATATTTACGGGTTTGAATCCGCTGAAATTATGATCCAAAGACCTCATCGGTGAAACATAGGGGATGTCGGCGCCCAGATTTGGGTGTGCCGTGATGTTCGGATATTTGGCGGTTGCATTGCTTTGAATAGCTTGCTTTTCAGCCCATAGATGGACCTAATCGCCATCCTTTTGATGTGAATCCTTATGCGGATCCCGTGATCGGCTTTGTGCGGCGCCATTTGCCGCTTCTCTTTTGCCGTGGGTCGTCCGTCCGACTGGTGGCCTTCTTACTTTTTGATTGTGGGGGCTCAAGGCCTCCTCATCAAATTCGGGCGTAGCTTTCTTTGGGTAGTTTTTGTTCGGCGATCGTCGCCGTGTTTGTCTCATGTGTTGAATACTTTGCTCCATCTGATTCTCGAGTGCATCTTCGCTGTTTTGAGCTTCCGCTTCGCTTTTTCAGGCTACGCAAAGGGCGACGAGCCTTTTGTGGAGGTTATTCGCTCCAACAATTTGTCCGGCGTGAGATCGCGGACGCTATCTTCGCCGGGACGGTTTTTTGTCCAGGTTGTCCTGTTCGGACGGTTGCTCGATAGCATGTTCGTCGTCCACCGGTTCGCCCTGCTCTATGGCTGGGTCTTTATTGAGGCGGGACTTGGTGCAGCGTTACGCTGCCATTTTGACTGCCGAGGATTTATCCTTCAGAGGCCCCGTTGTTCCTCGTCGCGCTTCCTTTAGGTGTATCCACCATGTATACATCATGGGATGAGGTGGTTGTCCAGCATCCTATAAGTGCTGGTTCATGGTTGTCTCCTACATCGTCGTCCATACTGTCGATGTCTTCGGATTCAAAATCGAGCACGCCGTGTAAGCTCGACAATGGCTACGGCGGGTGGTGGGTGGGCGTTGAATTTCTTCGCCGTCTGCTCCCAACCTTCCCGACCGTAGTCCGCCAGTGGCTCTCCGGATAAAGAGAGAGACTTTAGTGAATTCAGGATGTCGCCAAAGGGCGAAGTGCCGAAAGATGTCCGCGCAGTGAACTCCATGACCAGCGCCCAATCGGATTCGATTGGCAGCGACGGAGGGTTCGGAGTCCGGAGAGGAGTCCGCACCGGAGTCATGGTCTTCGCAGCGATGTGGATTGTGTTCGCCTCGATCGCCAGAGAGATTTCAGCCCCGAGGTGGTGTCCAACCAACCATCCTCGATCGGGCGGATCGGCTCAATCAATGTTTGAGCGACATTAGTGCGGCCTCCGTGACAATCGCTCGGGCGGCAGAGTTAGATCATGCCCATCGAGACAGTGCGGTGCGCTTGGTTGTGGCTCGAATCCGTTGAAGATCAAGTCTCCGCGGATGTCGGCCGTATAATTCAAGCTTCCAAATCTGACCTGATGGCCAGGGGCGTAGCTTTCGATCTGCTCCAGATGGCCTAGCGAATTGGCCCGCAGTGCAAAGATGCCGAATACGAAGATCTGTCTGGGGAGAAAAGTCTCACCGGACCGCTGCTGCTAATGATCAAAGGAGCCATCGGGCCTATAGGTGACGGCACAGAGGAACTCTCAATGAAAGCACCAATGTCGGTGTCAAACCGCGGATCTCGGTAGGGGGTCCCGAATGCAAGCGCCTAGGCGGATGGTAACAGGAGACGAGGGACACGATGTTTTTACCTGTGTTCGCCCTCTCGATGGAGGTAATACCCTACCCCGCTTGATTAATATTGATGATATGGGTAGTACAAGAGTAGATCTACCACGAGATCGAGAGGCTAAACCCTAGAAGCTAGCCTATGGTATGATTGTCGCTCGTCCCACGGACTAAAACCCTCCGGTTTATATAGACACCGGATAGGTTAGGGTTACACAGTAGTCGGTTACAATGGTAGGAGATCTACATATCCAGACGCCAAGCTTGCCTTCCACGCCAAGGAAAGTCCCATCCGACACGGACTAAGTCTTCAATCTTGTATCTTCATAGTCTTGGAGTCCGGCCGTGATGATAGTTCGGCTATCCGGACACCCCCTAGTCTAGGACTCCCTCAGATGGCCTCGTGGGCCCACAGATGGAAGCGTCACACGTTAGTGTCCTAGCTAGGATATGCATGTGGCCCAAAAAGGTGTTTTGTGATGTTTGAATAGCCAATTTCACAATTTTGATGTGGCACGTGCCTCGGAAACCAAAAAGTCCCGACACCGAGCAAGGTGTACTTGTTCACGGATGCGTACGTATAGTATATATGCTAGTCCCCTCCCACCTCTTCGACGCGTACTATATACCACCATAACACAAACAAAAAAGATTCTATCTTGCTGGTCAAATTAATCTCACTGCCGGCTGTTCATCAAAGTGATGGACGACGACCTCGTGGGCCCACAGAAAGCGTCACACGCGAGTATCGCGTGTCGTGTAGGACAACCATTGACTGCATGTGGCCAAAAGATGTATGTATGAAAGGATTGTGTAATGTTTTAAATAAAAATTTCACGACTCTGATGTGGCACCGGCCTGCCTAACAAAACGGCCAATCCACACAGTGGCTCACAACTCGTAGTGTACTACGAGCACCCGCCACCCCCAGAGGCACACACCCACACACACCGTGAATCCACCGCAACTACGATGCATGTTAAATTAATTATCCCACGATGAACATATATGTTACCAAAGGAGGGACGTTTTAATTTCAAAAAAATCACATAGATCATTAAGACGTTTTAGTACATTAATTGATTGATTTCTACGGGTATAATGTGCAAAAATAAAATTTGAGCTATATGCACACGTGACAGTGCACCTAAATGGATTGCAAAAACACATGTGTCTCACTGGGTGCACGTCTACTCACCGTGCAACAAATTTCAAACATTGAGAATCTTGATTTTTAAATTCTAGTACATCCAAAACTTATTTGAAGTTCATGAAACTTATCATGTTGTCATATGGACACCAATACAAAGTGGTGCTACCTCTTGAGCATGCGTTAGTTTTCCCTTGAAGAGGAAAGGGTGATGCAGCAAAGTAGCGTAAGTATTTCCCTCAGTTTTTGAGAACCAAGGTATCAATCCAGTAGGAGATAACACGCAAGTCGCCTAGTACCTGCACAAACAATCAAGAACCTTGCAACCAACGCGATAAAGGGGTTGTCAATCCCTTCAGGGTCACTCGCAAAAGTGAGATCTAATAAAGATAATAAGATAAATATGTTTGGTATTTTTGTTGTATAGATTGGAAAGTAAAGATTGCAAAATAAAATAAATAGCAAACTAGAATTGTAGATCTGAAACTTATATGATGGAAAATAGACCCGGGGGCCATAGGTTTCACTAGTGGCTTCTCTCATGATAGCATATATAACGGTGGGTGAACAAATTACTGCCGAGCAATTGCTAGAAAAGCGCATAGTTATGAGAATATCTAGGCATGATCATGAATATAGGCATCACGTCCGTGTCAAGTAGTTTGAAACGATTCTGCATCTATTACTATTACTCCACACATCGACCGCTATCCAGCACGCATCTAGAGCAGAGTAACGCATTAAGCAAGATGACATGATGTAGAGGGATAAGCTCAAGCAATATGATATAAACCCCATCTTTTTATCCTCGATGGCAACAATACAATACATGCCTTGCTGCTCCTACTATCACTGGGAAAGGACACCGCAAGATTGAACCCAAAGCTACGCACTTCTCGCATTGCAAGAAAGATCAATCTAGCAGACCTAACTAAACTGATAATTCGAAGAGACTTGCGAAGATATCAAATCATGCATATAAGAATTCAGAGAAGAACCAAATATTATTCATAGATAAACTTGATCATATACCCACAATTCATCGCATCTCGGCAAACAGACCGCAAAAAGTATTACATCGAATAGATCTCCAAGAACATCAAGGAGAACTTTGTATTGAGAACCAAAGATTGAGAAGAAGCCATCTAGCTAATAACTATGGACCCGAAGGTCTGTGGTAAACTACTCACACATCATCGGAGAGGCTATGGTGTTGATGTAGAAGCCCTCCGTGTTTGAACCCCCCTCCGGCAGATCACCGGAAAAGGCCCCAAGATGGGATCTCACGGGTACACAAGGTTGCGGTGGTGGAAAAGTGGTTTTGTGGCTCCCCTGGATGTTTTCAGGGTATAAGAGTATATATAGGCGAAAGAAGTAGGTCGGTGGAGCTACGAGGGGCCCACAAGGGTGGGGGGCGCGCCCTCCTGACTCGGGGCCGCCTCGTTGCATCTCTTACTTTCACTCCAAGTCTCCTGGATTGCGTTTGTTTCAAGAAAGATCCTCGCAAAGGTTTCATTCCGTTTGATATTCCTTTTCTGTAAAACACTGAAATAGGCAAAAAAACAGCAACTGACACTGGGCCTCCGGTTAATAGGTTAGTCCCAAAAATAATATAAAAGAGCATATTAAAGCCCATTAAACATCCAAAACAGATAATATAATAGCATGGAACAATAAAAATTATAGATACGTTGGAGACGACAAGATCCCCAAGCTTAATTCCCGTCCTTCTAGTAGGTAAATGATAAAACAGAATTTTTGATGTGGAATGCTACCCGCCGGTATACAAAAGTAGGGCGCCCTTTTACCCCTTAACTTGTGCACGGACAGTCGGAGCTGCGCCCACGGCCACACTAAGTAGGGCAGAGGGGAGAAGCCAAAGACACAAGGCGATCAGAGGCAACGCCAAGACCGTAAACACGAGAAGCAAGAGGGCGAGGACTCCGCAAGACCTTGTCGGGCGACCTCATGCCCCGCAAGAGCCTTGCCGGGCAGCTTGCCGGACGCTAACATAGTGAGCCACCCTTGAGCCTAAGGGTTCCAACACCGCCAACCACTACACCGGAACTGTGGCTCGGAGGCACCTCCAGAGTGGCATGCAGATCTTCGTCAAGATCATGAACATGTGAGATCAGATGAGGACCAAAAGACGGCGGCCCTCGGCGGGATCCTAGCCGAGGGAATCCATAAGGCCCCCGGCAAGCGCCTTGCCGGGGACGACTACAACGCCACGCAAGACCCTTGCCGCCCTCGCAAGACCCTTGCCAAGGCATCGCCAGGCCACCGCCAGCCCGCACCACCAAGACTCCGCCGCCCGTCAAGATGCAGATGCCAGCCCAACCAATCTGGCAGGCACCTGCGTGGCAACATGCAGCTTCTAGGCCAACTCAGCAAGCACCTGCATGGTGGCATGCAGATCTTCGAGAAGGCCCTACCACCACGCCACCTCAGCTGCCTGCCCGCCTACATGGCACTGCATGCATCACTGTCCTGGGCGCGTGTCGAAGTGAGACGGAGCGGCGACGGACGGGACGGGCCTCGTTCCCGTCCCCGATAAAGCTAATAGGCACCTAAGTAGCACATTTAATGCACTTTGTCCCGCAATGCGTGCGCGACAGGCACGCGCGATCGTAGGGTTTTCCACCTCCTCAGATGCCACCGTATGCACCCTTTTTCCTATAAAAGGAGGCCCGAGGCGACCAGGAGAGGGATTCGGCTCTTTGGAACTACGCAGCCACCATAGCTAGTTCGAGAGCTCAAGAACACTCAGTACATCCACCAAAGCAGGACTAGGGTACACTACAAAAAAATACACTTCCGTGATGATACGTGTTTGTAACAGTAGGTCACGGTTTCTGTCATGCATGTACATCCATGACAAATTTATGACGTAATCAAGATAGTCATACCGTGCTGTCAGTCAGAGAAGTGTTCCATGACATTACCAAAATTATCATCACGGAAGTGTCCACTCATGACAATAAATCGCGCGTCACAGAAGTGCTTTCGTCAAAGGTGACCGACACGTGGCATCCACCGTAATGGAACGCCGTTAAGCTATCGGGTCCGGTTTTGGATCCGATAACCCGTTAACAGCCCCGACCAATAGGGATTTTCCACATGTAAAATCATCATTGGCTGGAGGAAACACGTGTCAGCTCATCGTTGGGACAGATGTCATCCACTCATTGGACACAAACCGCCTATGATATGTCGACACGTGGTACGGCCCAACAGAGGCCCATTCCTGTGAAAAGGCCGACCCGTTTGACTTGGTCAAAAGGTGGCGGGCCGGCCCACGGCAAGCCTGTTAATGGCCTGTTCGAATATAGCCCATTTATAGCCCGCTAACCCAGGGCCCGTTTACGGCCTAACCGAATTAGGCCCAGTAGCGTCATCTGGGCCGTCCAATATAATTCCAGCCCGTTTTAACTTCCGGCCCATGACGTCTCGGGCCATATGAGGCCCTTATTACTCTCGGCCCATTAGCGGCCCGTGGTAAAACTGGCCCGTAATGAGCAGTGTATCACTTTATACCCATTAACGGCCCGTGGTGAAACTGGCCCGTAATGAACAGTGTATCACTTTATACCCATTAACGGCCCATTATTCCATTGGACCGTTTCCAGCCCATGTTATCTTTCGCCTTCTCGGGCCCATTTATTCTGGGCTCATTTCCACATTCATTTACTTACGCCCACATCGCTATTTTTTCGCCAGGGCCAAATTCAGCCCGTGGTTACAGCCGGCCCATTTGTGGCCCGTTAATCACGCTAATGCTTTCATAGCGCCATCAAAATACGGCTGATTAACGACGGCCCGTTATGGTCGGCCCATGAACGGACGATTTCAACTCTAGCCCATTTACGACTATAATGTGGTCTGTTATTGGCCCATGTTTGGCCAACCGATCATAAGCCCGTAGAAGGCCCATTGATGATACGACCCATAGAAGGCCCATTGTGTCTACGGCCCGTATAAGGCCCATTGTTTCTACGGCCCTTAGAAGGCCCATTGTTTCTATGGCCCGTAGGAGGCCCATGTAAACTACAACCGGTGGTCATCAAAGTTCGCCACCAGTGCAAATATAGGGAACACCCTACACTATATAGAAATGGCTTGCTGTTTTCTTCAGCCAGTGGCTGCACGTTAAGAACAAATTTTGTATCGCACCAAAACAAATTACAACTATAAAACAAAAGGAAGGTTGGCATAAAAGTTAACAGTCTAGTAGATAAATGCACCACCAGAAGTTCAGAAGCTCAGTTCATTTGACCTGACTGATACATTTTCATGCTGTATTGTCCGATGCAGCACCATTACCTTCGCCTTCAGTTCTCCTAGGCTCCTGAACAACATAGAAAATGTCTGATAGTCTGGTTTCAAAACCATGCATATCTTGACAACATCGAATAATGTCTCTCCTTGTTTCACAAAGGGTCTCTGTTAGGGAATGGACTTGTGTCTGGAGCGCAGATACAACATTGTTTTGAGCTTGCATATCTTGATCATGAGGCAGTTTGGACGAGATTTCCTTAACAACCAACCCAGTATTACGCAAGAACGTGCTTTTGGAACTGTTAGTGGACAGGTACTGACCCACTGCAGCAAGAGCTGACATTGCGGTTATAGTTGCCTCGCCACCTTCAGAAGGTGGCGCCACCATTTTTTCCATAGCTCGCTGAAAAGTTGTGGTTTTACATTAGGAGTACCAGAACAGAAGATATTAAGGAGGCAGCAAAACCAAACAAAATAGCTTTGGTCTATATACAGAACTTATTCTGGTGAACCCATGTAAAATAATAGTTATATTTTATTGCAAAGTACATAATAAAACCAGGTTCCAAACATATGACCATGTACCATCGCTAATGTATTGTCTATTTCTTCACATTGTATTGAGGGCTAAGGATAAAGAGACGCAATTTATAATACGGTAAGCATAGTATGGCATCATTCATATCACAAAACAACTGAGAATGCATAAACAGGCAATTGTAACATTGTGTGGGCAAGTCCAGCACGGAACTAGATTATAGGTCAAGATCAAAGGAACATCACTCCTCTCTTTTAAACCTTGTAAGGTGCAATGATACGCTAAGACAATTGTGTATAAAATTGAAAAGAGTAATAGACATTGGCTGCAAACCATGCAGTTCAAGGCACAAGTCAGAGTAAGTAGTAGTTAAAAGGCATGAGGATTAAGGACTTACAACAACAGCTTTGACTGGTGTAGTCATGCCATTCTTCTTGCTGGTGTGACAGTCCTTGAAGATTTCCGCATCATTTGGTTTAGGTACTTTTTGGTCCTTGCGAGCTTTCCTCTGCATTTGGAACAAATCAATATAGATCTGATAATATGGTACAACAAAAAGAGTGAAACATCAGCTAATTACAAGAGCCTCGAAGTGTGTAATATAGCTACGAGATCCTGTCGTCTGTTGGAATTTCACTTTCGTACAGTTGGCCTTGTTCTTTGAACAGTTCACCTACAAGAAGATAGATTTGTGTGGTACATGCGTAAATAGGACTTCAACATGTGATCGATCACATATATATAATGTACCGATACTTCGGATCGCACCAGTTGTTTAACGAGGCCTCCAGTCTTCATCGATATATTTTCCATCGAGATGTTTGGGCAAGTTCACCGTTAGCCTTGCCTTCAAAGTGAGTTTTCCTCAAGTTATACCGACATCGCCGCAGAAAGCAGACTTGAAAACATGGGTGCAAGCTTGTCCGGTTGCATCATCTTGGCTATCCAACTTGAACCTCATCTATTGAAAATTATGGAGTCTCATCATCAAGAACCTAGAAAGTATTGGATGAGCAAGACGATATTACTAGTTTATATACATAACCATACCTACAGATAAATGGTCGAGGAAGGTGTTGAACTGGTTTCGCTTTGTCATTCCTGCATCAATCCATGTTGGGAGGATACATACATGACACCTAACAGAACCGCTGCCTCGATACTAACTTGGCTGACTCAGAGCATCACGTGGACTTTTTAAACCTGCCTCTAAACGGATCTCCATTCTTCCTCCTCTAGATTTAGTTAACCTATCGAGCATTATCCCTAATGTTTGTTTCTCTGCGCCTAGGTGCTAGTCCAACAACAAACATAGGAAGTGTTAGTGTACATCAAACCGTGTGACTACATATAAAGAAGCATGCAATCAGAACTTGACTCAAAGAACTACCTTCTTGCTGTTGAAGCTCACAAAGTTCATCCGATCTTGCCAACTCATCTTGTGTCAAGAGTGCTTCGTAAGTAGTGTCAAAAAGGGAGCTTGGGAACGTGCTGCTAGCTGAGTTGACAAACGAGTAAACCGTGGTATTTGGTGGTACTATGAAAGGTGTTGCAACAACTAGGGCTGTCTCGCTTGTTTGGTGGCAGCTATTTGTTTCGCTTGGCTTGTTCTACAGCTCGTGTAGCATGGGATACCCTGTTTGCACAATTTTCCATCGGACTTTGACCTTCTATTGCACCATCAAGACCAGCAGAATCTGCAGGATTGTTCCGCTTCCCTTTCCTCGTCGCTCGCCTTCCTTCCTCTTTCTCCGTGCCATGTTAAGTCAAGCCGACAAGAAAATGAATAACAATTTAGTTCTTCAGAACAAATGTACTTTGATGTAAGAACATGGTGTGATAGATAGATATTGTATGTTCTAGAAATAGGAACACGTGTCTTAGTCACAAGTATAATGTGTAAAGTAAGCAGATGCAATTCAACAAAATTAGAAGCAATACAAGATAGACATCATACATAACATGCAACCACACATAACAGTGCTAAGTTAGAGGGAGCACTGTGACGGTGCACTAGGGGAGACGTGTTTCATCACCAACACAACTACGTTGAGTGTCTATGCATGTGTTGTCTTGGAAATCATCTTGGGGGGATGGAGGAGTAGAATTTGTAGAGGCCCTCCATTTGGAAGGAGCACCTTCATCCACTGCCTTGCTAACTTCCTTCCGCTTTATTGATTTTGAATTGTCAAGTAAAACCAACAACAAAAAAGCAATAAAATTCACTCTTCAGAACTCATTTGTTCATGATACCGACAATCACTACTTTGATGTAAGGCAAACACATGATTCCGTGGATGGAATAATACGAAAAACAGGACGACATGGCATATTCACAACTGTTTGTGTAAACTAAGGTAAACCATTTCACCAAATAAGAAGCAATGCAAGCTAGACACCACGTGAAAGATGCAACCAATATGACTCGCCAAGTTAAAAGTGTCCCATCATAAATGGCATTTCAACAAATTAGAAGCAGCAAGATGCTATAAATCATATCAAAGATGCAACTAATATCACACTGCATATATCAAGGTGTCTCGTCATATTGATTTATGCAGGATACAAAAAAACAATAGTTTTATGTGAGGACATGCTTAATAGACAGATGTACTATGTACTAAATACAGGAAGGCATGTCACATTAACAGATATAATGTATAAGCTAAGCAAAATAGCACATGCAGCTTAACCAGATTGGAAGAATTACAATCTAGACACCGTATGCAACATGCAACCACATATCATGCTGCCAAGTTAGAGCAAGCACCTGCGATGCTAGTGTAGGGGAAATGCGGTAATCAACTACATAGCTACTTCACTATCTTCATCTAGCCTTGCTGTTTCTTGAGAATCATGTCGGGAGGCTGACGCTGCATTCTTTAAATGGGGAGTATTTCGCTTGCCTGACTGCCTCATCATAAGTGATTGATGAGGGATACACAAGAACATTGGTTGATGTAAGAACATGGTTAATACACAGATGTACTAGTATGTACCAAAAACACAAAGGCATTTCATATTCAACAGTATAATGTGTAAGCTAAGGAGATGCAATTTAACCAAATTGGAAGCAATACAAGCTAGACATCCGGCTGGAGTGGTGAGCATGATCATCTAGGACCCGAGAGCCTCGGTGGAGGTGGGCTGCTCGCCACCATCACGGCTTTTTAGTTGGCTTCCGTGCGATGCTCTCTTTGTTGGGCTTGTCATCGGCTCGGCCAAGGCCCTCGACTAGCTATTTGTCTTCCGTGCTCACGGGATGGTGGTTCATGTAAAAATATCTTTCCTTATCTTAATAAAGACCGACTTCGGCCTTTCGATTACAAGCTAGACACCATATGGAACATGCAACCACATATGACACCATGAAGTTAAAGCAAGCACCTGGGATGGTGGTTCATGGCAAGCGAGATCATCAACTCGAGCTACGCTCCTGCCTCCATCTCGCTGACACTACACCCTTTATAGTCTTGAAACGGTTCCGCTTAGCTGTACCACGCTGGAGCGACTTCTCTCTTATCTTTTCTACTTCACAAGGCAGGGTCTGAAATACCCTTGCATAAAACACAATAGTGAGAGTATGGTGAAGTGTGTGCACAACTAGTGCACCAGAAAAGTAGCGAGATAGCAGGTGGCTGAAAAATAAATGACAGGAGACATATGATAGCTCTACAACATTGCATGGCAAACAAAATTAGATTCTACTCATGCATGATTTTCTAATATATGAGCACAGAAATGCAGGTACTCCTCCAAAGACACCACCACATGTGGTCATGTCAAGATAATAATGATTGAAAATAAATAGGTCACCGATTTTTTTAGTGAACCGTCCGATCTATAAGGAATGGGCAGATGGCCTTCGGCTCACCTCCCGCAAGTCATTGTTGACGATCTTTCTCGAACCGCCAAACCACCACCGCCTGCACTCGCCTCCGCCCGCCCGCCTCCTCGACCTCACACCACCGCCAGCTTGGCAGCGCCTGTGCCATCCTTTAATCCCGGCCGACCTCCAGATCGGGCGCCAAGAGTTTAGGCCCCACACGCCCTAAGATAAACATCGAGAGCTGCTTCCCGGCATAATAGGCGGACTAGCGCATGTTATGCCGGGGAATGCTTACATTAATTGGGAATCAACTGACCAGGAATTGAAATTCAGGGGGGCGACGGACCTCTAGCTAAGGTGAAATAGTATATGAGGAGAAACCTTGTGCATCGCGAAGTTTCTAGGAACATCTAGTATCAAGAAGAAGCGGTCAACTAGTGTCTTCATGGGATGAATACTGCAAGCAGATTACGTAAGCTTTGCATGAATAAGGGAAGAGGAGTACCCTTATCGGTTGCTAGTGTGGTCTCCTCCATATGTCACGGCGATCTTCTTTTTTCTCCCGGGGGAACCGATGTTTTGGAGAACCGTCGATCCTTGGACAAACCCATGGCCAAATTGTTGACTGTGTTGCCGTGGCCGTATATCGATGGAGGGGAAGCAGATCCGAGGTGGCGAAGGACGGCATAACAGGAACAGCTCCGGTGCGGTGGAGGGTAGCGAAGTTAGAGCGGCAGCGATGAGGCGCAGGACGACATGGTTGAACTGGCTCGGGTACGGATGACTCGGCCTCGGCTTCAACTACTAGCCGTGGAGGGCGTTGCGCTTGAGGTTGCGGTGGACGACGACGTCGGAGTATCGGCTCCGGCGTGATTGAGGAGGGCGACGGTTGATGGGTGGGATGGGGTGGCGGACGGAGGACGCCGGGGTTTCGCGGCTGGTGGAGAGGTAGTTTTTGCTCCCACGGAGTATGATCACCCACAAGTATAGGGTATCTATCGTAGTCCTTTCGTAAGTAAGAGTGTCGAACCCAACGAGGAGGAGAAATAAATGATAAGCAGTTTTCAGCAAGGTATTCTCTGCAAGCACTGAAATTGTAGGTAACAGATAATTTTGTGATAAGATAATTTGTAACGAGCAACAAGTAACAAAAGTAAATAAAGTTCAGCAAGGTGGCCCAATCCTTTTTGTAGCAAAGGACAAGCCTGGACAAACTCTTATATAGAGAAAAGCGCTCCCGAGGACACATAGGAATTATCGTCAAGCTAGTTTTCATCACGTTCATATGATTCGCGTTCGCTACTTTGATAATTTGATATGTGGGTGGACCGGTGCTTGGGTTCTGTCCTTACTTGGACAAGCATCCCACTTATGACAAACTCCTATTGCAAGCATCCGCAACTACAAAAGAAGTATTAAGGTAAACCTAACCATAGCATGATACATATGGATCCAAATCAGCCCCTTGCGAAGCAACACATAAACTAGGGTTTAAGCTTCTGTCACTCTAGCAACCCATCATCTACTTATTACTTCCCAATGCGTTCCTCTAGGAACAAATAATGGTGAAGTGTCACGTAGTCGACATTCACATGACACCACTAGAGGAGAGACAACATACATCTCATCAAAATATCGAACGAATACCAAATTCACATGACTACTAATAGCAAGACTTCTCCCATGTCCTCAGGAACAAACATAACTACTCACAAAGCATATTCATGTTCATAATCAGAGGAGTATTAATATGCATAAATGATCTGAACATATGATCTTCCACCAAATAAACCAACTAGCATCAACTACAAGGAGTAATCGACACTACTAGCAACCTCATGTGTACCAATCTCGCATTTAGAGACAAGAATTGATACAAGAGATGAACTAGGGTTTGAGAGGAGATGGTGCTGGTGAGATGTTGATGGAGATTGACCCCTCCCGATGAGAGGAGCATTGGTGAGGAAGATGGCGATGAATTCCTCCCGGAGGGAAGTGTCCCCTGCAGTAACACCCGGCGAGAGCCCTAGATTGGTTCCATAAGGTTCCGCCTGTGGCAACGAAGTCTCATTCCAAAGCTTGCTTATGATTTTTCTCGATTTAAAGACTTCATATAGCAGAAGATGGGCACCGGAGGGCCACTAGGGGGCCCACGAGGTAGGGGGCGCGCCCCCCACCCTTGTGTCCAGGGTGTGGGTCCCCTCTGGTACTTTCTTCACTCAGTATTTTTTATTATTTCCAAAAGTAACTTCCGTGGAGTTTCAAGACTTTTGGAGCTGTGCAAAATAGGTCTCTAATCTTTTCTCCTTTTCCAGCCCAGAATTCCAGCTGCCGGCGTTCTCCCTCTTCATGTAAACCTTGTAAAATAAGAGAGAATAGGCATAAGTATTGTGACATAATGTGTAATAACATCCCATAATGCAATAAATATCAATATAAAAGCATGATGCAAAATGGACGACGAGTACGAATGGGGAATTGGACGGGCGGGGGGAGGGGGAGAACCATGTTTCGGTCTGGGACGTGCTTGTTTTTTGCTTTTTTGAACAGAAGATGGGACACACTTGTTTGAAATTTGGGGAAGTACAAACTTTGCTCCTCTAAATTTCGGACCAACAATGGTCGGGGTAGGATGGTAATCCCTGTGTGTCCCAAATAGTGGGCGGAGCGATTTGGCCGCACGCATGTGTGCTTAGGCGGCCATTGTGTATGAATGTTTTTGGAGGCGGTTATGCATGCCTAGATGAATCTACAAACCTACCCCGGTTTAGACCTTTGGACGCCGGGCCGGTAGGTTCACGGTCGGAGTTATTAGAAAAGTAATTTTGTACTACTAAACATTGGTCTCACGCGTTTCGCAAGTAGAGGCTCTTTTGGCGCCTGCTCAAAATTTTGAAACACAAGCATTCACGTTTGGAGTACTCTTGAACTTTGAGGATTGACCTAAATAGATAATGTTAAATTTAACCTTGTATGTTTGAAAACCTCATTAAATTATCTGCTTCTTTTTGAAATTTTGACACTTGAAAATCCTATAACTACGATTATTTTGGAATGGAGGAGCTAACTTAGAATCTATTTTGTACACGACTACATATGCTATTATGTACAAAATCAGAGCAAAGATTGGTGCCCCCATAATTTAGGTATGATTTACATACGCCATGATATCAAATTCAAATAATTGAATGGACTTCATGTTGAATTCGATTTTTTAAAACCACCTTAAGTTGAATTCAAATGTATGCTAGTTCATAGGTAACTATTTATAATGTTCATATTGAAACTTTCGTATGTATAATGTGCTTTACACACACAACATGAACTATACTCACGTTTATATTTGATTGCTAAAGCGATGCATTGTCTGGAGTTCAAAATACTAACTATGTGGATCAATTGTGTCAAATAATAACATAGACATGCTCAAATTTGATAGAATCTAGATGTCTGATGGATCAATGACCGTTCCTTACGCGTATTGCAAATATCATGATCCCATCCTAATATTTGGATACAATTTGTATCTTTAATCAATGTGTACAGCAGTCTTGTACGTGTAGTTTCAGTCTCCATCGGTGGTCTCTCACACATGCTCACACACTCTATCCCGAGGTGTCTTTCTCGCACACATGCTCTCGATATAACCCTCCCTCCCTCTCGTAACCATTTACGACTGTTTTCACTAACCTTTATCACAAGCACTCTTCCTCTCGCAAGCATACACACGCACAATCCCCATCGAGCCTTTCTATATACATGGACCTGCCTACGTGTCTCCTGTACGCACATTATCTTTAGGCATGTCTCTCACGCATTGTCTCACACCTCTCTTCCTAATCGATTTAGTATGATTCTAGCAGCATTCTCAGAGGATGCCCCTTAAAGTTAGGTTGGATGAATAGTGTCGGGAGAACTGATCGTGTCCCATTTAACACCTATGGGACCTGGGTCCCCATGGTTCTGAGGGGGGCGGAGATTGCACTAAGAGCGGATCGAGGCGATGCACACGAGCAGATTTACCCAGCTTCGAGCTCTCCGAGAGATAATACTCCTACTGCTGCTTTGTGGATTATCTTGTGTTCTTGCTAGGGAGCAATGGGAGCTACAAGACCTAGCCCGAGTGTGGTTTCAGATGAGTATGATGAACTAAGCCGAGCTGGACCGAACCCTTTCTACGCTGCACTTGGGCCTCCTTTTATAGGCACAAGGGGTCTCCACATGTGGCAAGTAGACAAGGGTAAGATAGTAAAACATAGGTTGGTACACCGCACTATACAAAGGTACAGTAATCTATACCTAACTCGACGGCAAGGGACAAGAGTCATCAATGCCCGCCCTCCGCCTCAAAAGGTAACAGGACCGCTGGCGCGCCTGCTTGCCACGATGGTAGCTTGTCGCCGCTTATCGCTACTCCCCGCTGGCTGCACAGCCTGGCCGACACGCTGCAGCTTGGGAGAGCCCTGTGGTGACACGCTAGGGTGAGCTGGAGCGAGATGAAGAGGTTGCCCGCCGGCAAGCGCCTTGCCACGGCAGAACCTTGTCGCTGGGGGTTTCGGCGCCACCAGCCTTCCCCAAGATCCTCTTGCCGGGCCTTGTTTTGGCGCCTGAGGGCCTTCCCGACAAGCTCCTCTTGTCGGGTCTTGATTACTTGTTTTTGAATGGCTCCAAAGGAGCCGCCGAGGATCTTGGCGGTCATCAGCCAGCCCAGCCGCTGGTGTTATAATCGCCAGGCACGAAGTTCGGGATACTAGGTACCCTACCTAGTACACCGGACAGGAGCCCCCTGCTCGGGTTACACACGGCGCCGAGCTCTGTGGGCCAGCCCAAAATAGTGCACGGGCGCAGCGTGGTCTTGATTACGCCGTTATTCGCTTGGACCCACCACGCCCCACTTAACGGCACGCACCGGACGGGCGCCGTGGGGAGATCGTGGGGCTTTTAATGGGAAAAATCGAACGCCTGCCCCTCTCCCCTTTATAAGCTGGGGAACAGGGCAGGATGCCCACTTGCCCTTGCCGTCACATCAAAACCCCCGCCGCTTCCCCTTTCTTCGAGCCCAAAGAGAGCGACGCCCGCCCTCCATTGCCACCGTGCCACCAACGCCGCCGGCTTCTCCACCACCTCTCCCTATGGCTCAAGGCCGATAAGGGAAAAGGCATGAATCGCCTGGCGCAGCGGCTCAAGGGCGCCGCAAAAGGAGCGGGCCTTCGATCCCCTCGCCAACAGAAGGAGCTGCGGAGCTGTATTATCTTCTTCGTCGACGGCGACCGGGCGCACCTGCCAAGACGAGGGTCATCTCCGCCGCCACATCTGCTAAGGTCTCCATCGGGTACCCTTTCTTCGCGATTTTTTCTTCCGACCATCGATCCATCTCGCCGGAGATCCGGCGGAAACCGAGGCTGCCGGCGAGAAGACGCCACGACGACAATGTCGACGCCGCCAACATGGAGGAGGAGGCTGGCGCCGACGGGCCCGCCGGCCGCAGGAGGCTGCCGAGGCCATCGGGCGCAGAGGTCGGGAGGAATCGGCGATCGTGACCGACGGCCCGGAGGTCGCAGGAGCGCCAGCGCTGCACCGACCGCCGATCCCCCGCCACCGATGCCGCACCAGACCGAGGAGCCCCAGCCCGCGCCACCAAGGCCGGCGAGGGTGTCTTCATCAAGCTCCCATGGGCATCAAGCCTGTGGCACCGGCCGGGGAGACCTTTGATGCGGAACTGCTTGCCTCCGCCGGCTGTCGTTGGTTGATGCCCCGAGCAGCAGCAAGGTGAGCCCGAGGAGGAGCAGCTGCTAAGGAGGTTGTTGCCGCTTACCGCGCCTCGGCAAGCCAAACCGGAGTCCTGTGGAGGCGCTTGTCGCGAGGGCGGAGCTGATTTGGAGAAACGTATGCGAAGAGCTCCGACGCCGCCAACAAAGAGACTCTCCGGATATAGCAAAGGCGCTGAGCAGCTTGTCGAGGAGCGCACGGCCTTCATCTTGGAGAAGGGCGAGGTTGAGGAGCAGCAGAGGCTTGCCGCGAGAAGCTCTCCGCCGAGAAGGCGGAGCCGGGCGCAGCGGAAGATCAACCTCGACACTTTTGAGGAAGATCTCGCCGCAGCGTGAGCAAACGATTGGTGCCACTTCAGAGGCAAAGATGTCGCTGGGCTGCCGAGGCCGCCAAGAGGGAATTGGAGACGAGGGTGGCTCACCGAGTCCACCCTCCGTAAGAGTGCCGAGGAGGTCGCTGGGTCAAGCGCCGAAGCGTGAGAAGGACGCTACACCCGGCAAGCTACAAGGTCGCTTTTGGTGAAAAGATCAAAGAGCTCGGCGCCGCTTAAGGACTGCAAGGCGGATCTCGAGCTGAAATTGACCACCTTGACGGAGACGCTGAATGGCGCCAAGGAGCGGAAACGGCCTGCTGGAAAAGATCAAGGCCACCGAGGAGTTGCCAATGCGTGGACCGCCTGTAATAATCTTCGAGACAGATAATGCATTGGATGAAGGTCTTGTGGACACCCGCCGCATCCATAATGAGCCGATGGAGTTGGGAATGACAGATCTTGGATATTCCACCGACGAGAACCTCCAACCCAGCGCCAAGCTCAGCCTATTCTTCAAAGGCGTATATGGGTATCCAGCGGCTCGGGAAGAGATTCCAAAGCAATCATGGAGGAATCACAAGTTCAGCGCCGAGGCTCTCTGTAAGGTGTTGATGAAGGTGGCCTTCCGCAACCCAAAGGCCGACTTCTCCAAAGCCCTCAAGTCCCTGCCTTCCGCCGATGTTGAAGCGCCAAGGCCCTTGTCGCACCCATTGTGGATGTGGTGAGCGGAGTTAAGAGGTTCGAGGGCATCCAAGGACTAGGCCGCCAAGTTCTGCCTTTTCTCTTGTCGTCAGAGATCATGTTCAGATAAAAAGTCTATTAGATCCGCGACAAGTTATTATGTAATATACACTATCTTAGGCGATCGAATGCAATGCTATTTCCTTTACTCGATTTCTTCCTTTGTATGTTTATACCCTACGCTTTCAGGGAACTTGTCACAGTAAACACCTTTGTCATGAAAGCGCCGAAAGCGGAACTTCAGCAGCCTGGCCTGGCGATGTCGCTCCGACAAGCAACCTTGTCGCAACTAGTTGCAGCACACTTAAGTTGTTGAGCGGACTCAAACAAAGTAAGGGCGAAGAAGCTACCGCGAAGTCGGTTCCTCCGCCGCATGTGTTTTCCATAAAGTACTATCGCTCGAGGAAGATAACTTAAAATTTAAAACTGGTCGCTTAAACTTAGCAACTTAGCTTTTCTCGTTGTCCATTTTCCGCAAGGCGACAGTTCCTCGAGCGACGCCATGCCCACACCATTATCTTCTCCTTCCCCGGTTAACTTGTGGGTGGATGAACCTTCTTCTTGTTTGAGAAGAAAGAAGAGAAAATAAAGTTATGGAGCCTAGTGGCTCGTTATCGCCATCGGGTGCGGATGCTGCACAAAATGTTAGTAAACACATGCATATATGATTATGTGGGCATGTATTGACAAGTTGTGCACAACACATAGGCTTTATCGATGCACGGGTTCTACGCCTGGCTTTGTACAAAGGATTACATGCAACAGCGGCAAGACTTGTATTAGTGGTGGTTGCCGAACAGGTTCCGCAACCGCGCCTTTATGGGTAGAACTTATAAGATGTTCTATATTCCAGGAATTGCTCACCGAACGCCATCTTCGGTCTCAAGCATGACAGCGCGGGCCTAGTGACTCGCTTTCACCCGATAAGGGCCTTCCCACTTCAAGGCCAACTTGTTGGAATTCTTGGCGGATTGAATGCGCCAAGAACAAGGTCGCCTTTCCTCAAGCTTCCGCATTAACTTATGCGGCTATGGTAGCGACGCAAAGCTTTGCTGGTAACGAGCAGCTCGCACAACAGCCTCAAGACGATCTTTCCTCGAGGAGCAGCGCCATCTTGTCGCAGCTGCTCTTGCTCAAGCTCATCATAGGCGAGAACTTGAGGTGACCTGCACATAAGTTCCGCGGGGAGAACTGCCCTCGCTCCGTAGACTAGAGCGAAGGTGTCCGCGCTGGCTCGACGGCGTCGCCCCGATCGACCAAAGAACCACTGGCAGCCTCGATCCAGCTTCCACACTTGCGCAGCTTGTCGAAAAGTTCGGTCTTGATTCCCGCAGACTTCAGCTGCTTGCTCTCTCCGCTGACCGCTGCTTCTCGGATGAGCAACAAAAGCAAAGCAGATCTTGGCGCCAAGATCTTGGGCGACCGCATGAAGGTGCGATTGTGAACTGTGTGCCGTTGTCGGTGATGATTCTGTTAGGAATCCCAAACGGCAAACAATTGACTCAAGAACTTGATCGCCGATCGGTTGTCACCTTCCTCATGGTTCCACTTCCGCCACTTTGTGAACTTGTCGATCATGGCATAAGTATTTCAAAGCCCCGATGGCTCGGGGAAAGGGCCGAGGATGTCGAGCCCTAGACCGAGAAGGGCCAGGATAAAGGGATCGTCTCGAGAGCTTGAGCTGGTTGGTATATCTGCTTGGAATGGAACCGCACGCTTCACACTTTGTTACTTGTGCGCCAGCATCCCGGAGGGCTTCGCCGAAGAAACCTTGCCGGAAAGCTTTGGCGGCAAGTGTTTTGCGCCAATGTGGTGACCACATATGCCTCCATGTATCTCTCGCCAACAGCTTTTGTCCATCTTCCCGCAAATACACTTCAATTTCACACCGTTGAGTCTTCTTCCGCATGTGTGTTGTCAACAAACCGGTACATACTTGACCGCCGGGCTACTTTTTTCCGCTTCTTCTTGCTCTTCGGAAGTTCTCCGTCTCAAGGAAATGGACGATTTGTTGTGCCCATGCCGGAGCCTCGTGGGCTCGGACAACAAGGACTAAAGGCTCATCCATCATCGCGGAACATCAGCTTCGCGGCAAGAACCTCGTGGGTCCGCCGGAGTTGATGATCCCGCAAGCTTGCCGAGCGAACTTGTCGGGAGCGCTTGCTTCAACGATACAAATCTGATGGTTTGTCGGAGCATACTGCTCCTCGCTGATACTTATGCTGGTTTTAGGGACCTTCTTGGCGGCGGCTTCAGAGAGCTCGCCGGAAAGTAGTCGCCAGAAACCAATTTTCTTTTTCTTGCTCTGTCTCCGCTGATGGTGTTACGGTTATTGAGTTAGCTTGAGCACAAAAATCCTGGTTCCATTGTGTAACTTAAGTGCGGCACATTTGAGAGGCCATCAGCTATATCATTCTGTGCTCTTGGAACGGTTCCATTTGCGTGCCTTCAAAGCGCTTCTTCCAGCTTCCTCACTTCATCGACGAGGCTTCCATCAACGGACTCGATAATCTTTATTTACTTGGCGGACGACAAGTTGCGAGTCCCCCGACAATGAGCTTCTTGATCCCAAGGTCCACCGCAATCTCGAGACAGCAAGCAAGCCTTCATACTCGCAGTATTATTTGTTGCTTGTTCCTTGGGAAAGTGCATCCGACTATGTACTTGAGGTGCTCTCCGTGGGTGCGATAAGCAAGACGCTGCACCGGGCGCTTTGCAGCGAGAAGGCACCGCCAAAGTACATCAGCCACTCTTTATTTGCCTCCTTGACGGGATGCTCGTCTCCGAATCTCTTCATCTTGCATTACGCCCACTCTGCTATGAATTCTGCCAATGCCCCGCTCGATAGTTGAAGTGCTTTCAACTTGAGACCAAAGCTTGACAGTTCCAAAGGCCCACTCGACAATTCGCCTGCTTCGGATTTTGCAATATTCTCTTCAGCGGAAAGCGAGTGACAATCGTTATCTCGTGTGCTTGGAAGTAATGGCGCAGCTTTCTTGAGGCCATGAGGAGGCCGAAAGCAGCTTTTGCACACCGTAGTACCTTGATCTAGCCCCTCGCAGAAGGGAATCGACAAAGTAGACTGGCGCTGCACCATCTTTTTCTCAGATCTTGTCGCAACCCTCGCTACCGATCTGTTCTTGTCGGGACCAGAGCTTGACGGTGGAGCCCCTCGCTTGTCGCTGGATGCAATCGCCGGTTGTCGGCTCATCATCCGCCTCCTCTCCGGTACTAACGCAGCACTAACCACTTGATTGGTCGCCGCTATATACAGCAGCAACTTCTCTTGTGGCCTAGGTGCGACAAGTATTGGAGCGGAGGATGTATCTCTTCAAGTCTGCTGCAGCAGCCTCCGCCGGAGTCCATTTATTGACCTGCCTTTTTCAAAATCTTGAAAACGGCAGGGCGCTTCAAAGCAGACTTAGAGATGAACCCGCTGAGAGCAGCCACGCAACCGCAAGCCTTCCGACATCCTTGACGCGCTTTGGTGCTTCAATCTGCTCAATGGCCTTGATCTTGTCGGGATTGGCTTCAATTTCGCCGAGAGATAAAGAACCCAGAAGCTTGCCGGAAGGGACTCCAAACACGCACTTCTCGGGTTGAGCTTGAGGTTGATCTTGGCGCAGATTTGCAAATGTTTCATCCAAATCCTGAACCAGAGTCGCTTATCCTTGCTCTTGACCACTATGTCATCCATGTAGGCTTCTACATTTCGTGTATCTCGTGGGTTCAAAGGCATCATGGACTACCTTGCAAAGGTTGAACCAGCATTCTTCAAACCGAAAGGCATCCGTATAAAGCAAGACGTGCTACATGGTGTAATGAATGGTTTTCTTCATCCTCTTCGCCATGAAGATCTGATGATATCCTGAATATGCATCAAGAAACGAAAGCAGATCACATGCAGCCGTGGAGTCAACAATCTGGTCGATACGCGGCAAGGGAAATGGGTCTTTGGGACAAGCTTTATTAACATCGCTGAAGTCAATACAAAGTCTCCATTTCCCATTAGCCTTATGTGATAACTACCGGATTGGCCAACCACGGGGTGGAGGACTCTCCGACAAGCCCCGCTGCTTCTAATTTCTTGATTTCTTCGCTATGAACTCTTGGCGCCCACCGCCTGCTTCCTAACTTTTTGCTTGACGGGCCGCCATGTGAGGACAGACATAGCTAGGTGGTGCTCAATTACTTTCGGGAACACCGGGATATCGATGGTTGCCATGCAAACACATCGACATTCGCCCGCAGAAAGCAACGAGCTCGCCTTCCTATTTAGGATCAAGCGTGGCATCGATGGTGAAGGTACCACCAAGGCCGCCCTCCTTGGCGGGCACCTTCTGGTCTTCGCGGAGCTGCCATCGCCTTGTTGCACTTGCCGGTGGAGCTCGATGAAAGGCCCTCGACGGTAGCGCAGCACCAAGAGGTGCGCTTGCCGGAGTGGGCAACAGAGCTTTGCCGGACCTGGTGGTCTTTTTCTCCCCGGAGCTTCAAGCGTAAGTGGTTTGCTATCTTTGCGGCTGCTGCATCCCCAGAATCTTGCCGGCGCAGATAAGTGCATCTTTCTTGTCGCCATGGACAGAAATGACGCTTATCGGCCGGGCATCTTGAGAAGGTTGTAAGCATAATGAGAGGCGGCCATGAACTTGGCGAGTGCCGGACGCCAAGTATGCCATTGTAGGCAATGGGAAATCAGCGACGCCAAACGTGACCTCTCAGCCTCGAAGTTGAGCTCGCGTCAATGTTACCGCAACGTGATCTTCCCTTTGGGCTTGCTCCTTCCGGGTTGATTCCTTGAAAGTACCAGCTTCGAGCTCATTGTCGTGGATTTGAAGTTTCGGAGCACCGCAGAGGAGATCAATTCAGGCCGCCCCACCGCCAACCAGCATCTTTGTGACCTTGAGGTTGCGGATGGTTGGTGAGACCAACATCGGCAAGCACCCGACCGCAGTGATGCGATCGTGGTGATCCTCAATGCCAAAGATGATGGGCGCATGGACCACTTCGTCAGGTTTGCGGACTCTATGGATGGTTCTCGCTGCATTGACCTCACGCGATCCATTGCTTGAGTTGGCGGTGCGAGGTATGCAGCAGACGCACCACCGCCAACGCAGCGACCTCCGCTGCCTTTTGAAACTCCTGCTCATCAGCTTCATCGCCTTCCATGTCCTCGCCATCTTCATCTTCGCCTTCTTCCTTGTCACGGCCGCTGGGAGGTTTGTCTCCTTGTCGCTGCTTGGCCTTGCCACAAGCGCCCCTCCCCGACCGGTCTTTTCTTACTTGTTACACCTGCACCTTCTGGGCTTTCTCCTTGTCTCGCCCGATTCAGCTCAGAGCTCAACAAGCTGCTCGACTTTCTTGCAGCTCGAGATCGTGGGCCCTTGGTGCGTGGATTTTACAAGATCGCTTGTTGAGCTGCAGTTTGTCGGCGGCCGCCACAATTTTGGCGGTCGGCGCTAACGGCAACCTCATTGCCGGAGCCACCAGCCTTGGCTTTGTTGGTGGCACCATCCTTGCCGGACTGCTCGACAACTAGTACTTCTTGGTTTTTCTTCCTCGTTGTTTCGCCACGGCTCTTTCTTGCCGGGCGATCCCTCACCGCCGACTCGCTCCCACATTCTCTCCCGGAGTCTTCTTCCTTCTTCACAAGGCACACTTGTCGGCCAGGGCGTAGAGCTCGCCGACGTTTTCACTTTGCACATCGCCATCTCCTCTCATCCTGCGCGTTTCGCACATTTCGATGAAATGCACCGATCACCGCGCGTGGTGGACGCCTGGATGTTGTAATGCACACGGCTGAATCTCGATGAATTTGCGCAGGACTCTCCTTCCTTCGGGCGAGTAGGTGAAGGTCACTCTCCGCCATGAGGCTTATGGTCACCGTGAAGGCGCCAACAAACCGGTGGCACAAGTCTGCCCAAGAAGAAATAGAGCTGTCCGCAAGTGCATGAGCCAGATCCGACGCTTGGCTTGAGCACTAGAGGAAAGTAGTTGGCGAGATCTTGTCGCTCGCCCCCCCGCCTGCACCGCTATGGTGTAGATGCCGAGGAACTCCGGCGGGTGTGTCCTGCCATCATACTTCTCCGCACATCTGGTTTGAAGTTTTTTTGTCGGGCCACCGGACTTGCCGCAGCTCACGAGTGAACGCAGGGCAACCTATCACTGCGGTGGCAAGTCGCCTCGTTCCTTCGGGCGCATGCATATCGACAAGGTCCGTGCTGGTCGATTGACGGCGCGCTTCTTCGCCGCGCCGATACGGGTTCGAAGCGCTTCTTGCCGTTTCGGAGAACTTGGCGCTGGTCGCGACGAGCTCATGGATCCGACGACGCAGTGGAGTCGCTGCCGAGGTGGATCCGGCGAGTCGGCGATCTTGGTCTTCGGAAGGGGAGTGCACGTGGCTGCACTTCGCAGTCTCGCCGCCATCAGCTCGTGCTCGGTCGCCTTGCGCGCGCTGCTGCAGGCACTCGGTTGCGCTGGACGCCGCCATTGGCGGCCGATGAGACTCAATTGTGGCCTTCCATTCATCGACCTTTGTCGGCCGCTGGAGGGTAATCTAGAAGTAGCTGTGCTCTTGCCAAGGCTTCGCTGGTGGTGGGTGGCAACGGTGTACGAAGCGAGGAACGGAGGTGCTCGACTCAACCGTTAGAGGAGCAGCATCCCGCCTAAGCGATCGATTCCACTCAGACCGCATGCCGAGGCGCATGCGGTCTCGAGGGCCTCGGATCCTCCATTTTGGCCTTGATCCAACGAGCGATGGTGCCGCGAGCATCATGACGCTGCCGGTCCCGCGCCTCCCGCGAGGGACGCGGTGCGGACTCGGACGCCGACGCATGTGCTGCCTTGTCCTTGACCTGGCGGCATTGTGGGCTCTCTCGACGACGCGGTTCCTCCGCATAGCGCTTCCCCACCACCGACAGCTCCGGTGGTGGTGGGTTCGACGCGACGGTTTCGCTTGCTGCCAAGACTTCTTCTTCGTGCCATGTTGACGAAGATGTCGATGAAGTTGCTCGTGTGACCGCCGGATTGGGTTCACACAGCCTCGACGCCCCTACCGGCGCGCCAAAGATGTCGGGAGAACTGATCGTGTCCCATTTAACACCTATGGGACCTGGGTCCCTCGTGGTTCGGAGGGGGCGGAGATTGCACGAAGAGCGGATCGAGGCAATGCACACGAGCAGATTTACCCAGCTTCGAGCTCTCCGAGAGATAATACTCCTATCGCTGCTTTGTGGATTATCTTGTGTTCTTGCTAGGGAGCAATGGGAGCTACAAGACCTAGCCTCGAGTGTGGTTTCAGATGAGTATGATGAACTAAGCCGAGTTGGACCGAACCCTTTCTACGCTGCACTTGGGCCTCCTTTATAGGCACAAGGGGTCTCCACATGTGGCAAGTAGACAAGGGTAAGATAGTAAAACATAGGTTGGTACACCGCACTATACAAAGGTACAAGAATCTATACCTAACTCGACGGCAAGGGACAAGAGTCATCAATGCCCGCCTCTGGGCCGCCTCAACAAAGGTAACAGTGGACCGCTGGCGCCTCCGCTTGCCACGATGGTAGCTTGTCGTCGCCACTTATCGCTACTCCCCGCTGGCTGCACAGCCCGCCGACACGCTGCAGCTTGGGAGAGCCCTGTGGTGACACGCTACGGGTGAGCTGGAGCGAGATGAAGAGGTTGCCCGCCTGACAAGCGCCTTTGCCGCTGCAAGAACCTTGTCGCTTTGGGGTTTCGGCGCCCACCAGCCTCTTCCCAAGATCCTCTTGCCGGGCCTTGTTTCCTTTGCGCTCGAGGGCCTTCCGACAAGCTCCTCTTGTCGGGTCTTGATTACTTGTTTTGAATGGCTCCAAAGGAGCCACTGAGGATCTTGGCGGTCATCGTGCCAGCCCAGCCTGCTGGTGTTACAACTGCCTGCACGAAGTTCGGGATACTAGGGTACCCCTACTCTAGTACATCGGTCAAATAGTAATATTAGAGATAAAGGGGTTACCTTAGTCCGAGAACCTAGGGTTACAAATCCTAGCCGGCTTTGTCAGTGGACATAGAGTCCTTCACAATTATGCTATCTTTGTCTTGTACGACTAGTCATCCATGGGTCTCCCTAAATGCGCCACGGGTCACCAATGTGGCGGGATGAACCGAACGAAGGGCCTCACTCGACCCACCGGACCTCACGCGGTGACACACCCTCTACCCCCATGTCTCGTTATCTTCTCACACCCACACATACCAACATAGACACAACACACAAGAAATATATTCTCCTGGTGCCTCTATCCACGCCCCCCATGCATATACACACTCAAGGGAATCTCTCGTCGGACGCCATATTCGCTCTCTCTCTCTCTCTTTAGACCACTCTCATTTCTCGTGTATATCTCCCACGCCTCGTCGACCCTCTATCCATGCCCTCTCTAATGTACATACACACACATACCTCTCTAGGCCCTGCCAAATGCATCGACTACACATTCACACATGTTACATCACGCACTCCCATTGATCTAAAAAGCACTCTCTTCACGTTTATTCCGCATACAACATTCCTTTTGAATAAAGTGTGGCCAAAAAAATAATTTAGGATTTCTACATATACTCAACATTACAAAGTTATATGGAGGAGTATGAACGCTTGCATTGCATGGTGCCCACAATGATATTTATTCCAAGACTGTGAATTTGTATATTTTTATACTATATATAAAGTTAGTCATAATAAAGAGAAACGAAGAGCATCTCTCTCTCCATCGTGATACCCCCCTCGCGCCTTTCGTGTACGCATACTAACTATCCCCGTGTCCTCTAAAAGTAAGCCCCAACACATTCACACATGTTTCATCTTTCTCTCGCGATATATACAATGACGATCATTGTATTTGATGCTAAAGCACGACACGCACATTGACTTCGTAATCCACTCATTACGGTCACCATTTATGTTTTGTGGTTATTATACAACACGGGCTCACCGCATAACTCAGATTTGCTCAAGACATCACTAGTTGACCAGCTAAATGCTCCACGTGGCACCTCTAGTGTTGCATCACATTATCTCACTACCATCGGGCCCACCTGCCGGCTTGTATCTACTCTACATCTACACTCTTATAAAATACTAGCAAGATGCCCATGCATTATTGAACATCAAGATGCATTTGTATGAGTAGTTTATCTTGTTGAACAAGGAAGGCCTTATTTGCAAGTGTGGAGAGGGGTGTGTATCTTTTGCAAAATTGCTATAGTTTCCTTCCTATCCGTCAGATATAGATCGACGGCCTTTATTGTAGATGGCAGTACACGATCATCACTGACTATTCTTTTATAAGAGTAGGGTAAAATACACTCTTATATAAAAAAGAGTAGGTGATGATGGTGTGCCTGCCATCCTCAAGAAGATAGGCCGTCCGATTTGTATCTCATTTGATAGGAAAGAAACTATGACAATTTTGCCTAAGATGTACCCACACACCTCTCCACATTTGCAAATAAGGCCTTCCCTCGTTCATCCTTTTCTCTCACAAGATAAACTAGTCATACAAATGCATCTTGATGTTACGTGCAACGCACGGGCATCTTGCTAGTAAGAATGAAAACAAACGACAAAAATATATTGGACGGTGGTTCGAAGTCATGACCGCGGGCACATCAGACAAGGTGGCCTTGTATTGGTATGCTGAGCCATCTGTTTTAACACACAGGAGCTGGTGTGGTGATTATACACACACGCACGCATGCACACGAGCTGCATGCACGCAACAGTCACACGAACACATGCACCCACGCACGCACGCAACACTCACACGTACACACACAGCCATGCACACACGCAACACTCACACACACACACGCACGCACGCATGCACACACCAGTACACCACACAACCAACACACACTCTCACGCTCAACTGCTCAACCTACACGTGCATGCGCACACATCAGGCCCTGACAGACACATAGACAACCAGGTGATTCCCGCGCACGGGGTGGAGTCTTGTCGTGCCTGCATAAATTTGTGTTTATCTAACCTTTTCCCTATGCGAACTGACAGGTGGGACCCACAAGGAACGTGGTCAATTTAACTAGTTAACATGGTGCCATGCAGACTATTTAGCCGGTCAACAGAGTGCAATCCGATGCTGAACCGTGAGCAAGTGACCGTATGATCACCGCAAAACTTATATAGTGACCGTAATCAGCTTATTCTGAAGTTCGGTGAACGATAACGCTTTTCTCTCTCAGAGGCCCTCCAAAACTACATCTCTACACGCTCGCATGTTACATCTAACAACTATGCAATACAGCACTACTACTACACTCTAACACAATAAATCATATGTGTTTTTAGTTTTACTAGATATCATATTGTTACTTAATTATTCAGTTTGCATACATTAAAATTGCCTTTGAAATGTATGGCTAGTATTATTCACCGCATGGGAAAAATCCCGCCTTTCCTGCTTAATCGGGTTTGTATCGATGGATCGTGTAAACAGCAAAACTATAGTACTATATACAGACAAGTGACAGTTCATCGGGCCGCCGTGTCGTACTCCTCCTTCGCAGAAGAATGGAGCGCCGCTTTCATAAATCTTCTAGTCCCTTTCGCCGACATGTGGGCATCAAGCTACCGGGTCCATGTGCCATACCGAATACAAGCAGCGTAGCAGCCGGGTGAAGCACCCGTCATGGCGCCAAGTAGTAATGAGAAATGAGGCATCAAATCACAAAGCTGCACCTTTCTCGCAGTTAAGTTGGAGGGACAAAGTAATAATGCTAAAAAATAAGTTGAGGGACGAAGCAACCATCATTTCACTGCTGTCAATCCTCTTCTCCTCTTCTTCTTCAAGTTAACCACGTGTTGCTTCGCCGTTGTTCTCGCCTCATGTGGGAAGCGGATCGGCTTGGTAAAGCAATCGACACATGGGACCGCATGTTAGCAAACCGCCAGACAACGCCCTCTAAAAATAAGAAACCTCCCCGCCATCCGCGCGGCAAAATCACCTCCTTTTTACTAGTCTTGATTCTATAATTTTTTAGATCAATATAATTGAAATTTGTATAGATAGCACACAAGAGCAAAACCAAGTTGTACGGTTAAGGGCATGCACAATGTGTAGCCAAATGTGAAAATAGCTTTTGGCATCATGGGAACCATTGTGGACGGTGTTTCCAAAGACAAAAGGATGGAACCGAAGCTCCCTGATTGATTGATTGAAGGAATAGAAAAATGCAACGTCTCTCCTCTTTCTCCCATGCTTGGACGCATGTACAGTATAGAGGACAGAGTCTACTCCCCTGTCCCTTCTACCACAAATCACAAAGCAGCGAGGCGTCAAATCACAAAGCATGGACGAAGCAACCATCATTTCACTCTTCGCTGACTCCGCTTCTCCATCGTCTTCTTTGAGAAACCATCTCACCGCACTAAGCTGGACGGATGATGCTATTGTGTACGAGTAGTACTAGTACATTTACACGTCCTTTGGTTCAACGGACTTCCTGGATGCAAATAAGGTGGTTGTCTCGGCTTGCAGGCAGCACTTGCGAATGATTTACCGTGGTCTCCCTCAATGGTGTTCTCCGTCGAACGCACTTCACCAAACCACAATGTTCGAGATATCATCGACGTCACCGCAATGGGGAAGGAAGTCAAATATAGTTACTACCTCCATTTTTTTGTACACAAGGCCAGTATATCAAAATTACAATTTGCAAAAGGCCACTAACACTAATCGAGGCAAAATTGATGGGGTTTGCCTCATACTAGCAACCAAGGACATTAATATCCCCTACATGCATGCGGAAGTGAGAAGGTTGGTTTGCATGGCGCTGCATTAATCAAGCAATGAGGAGTGAGATGGTTTGCTCTTTGGGCTTTGGAGAAAAAAATACGCATTAATTGACACGTGAAACGAGGATTTGTATCGATTAATCCCGTGAAGGAAAACCCCGCCTTTCTTTTTTAACACTAGTACTCCTAGTACGTAGTACTACGTACTTATCCTGTTTGGGTCTAGGCCTTGCATTGCCATACTTCGCCACACATTTTTTCCAAGCTTGCCTAAAGTTTTCAGAATGAAAAGGAGGTACACTTACAAGATCATTGTCGCGGTCGCACCGCACCCTCACACGGTCGCCTCCTGCACGCCATGGTCGCACCGCACCTCACATGCATGCCGCTTCCTGCACGCCGAAACCCAACCAAGGGAATGCACCTCACCGACATCGCGTCGTCATGTGAACAAACCAAACTCAGCCATCCTACCGCTGACACATAATTTTCGCTCATAGAGTATGTTTATCCAACCGCATGTTGGGGAGTATCCGACGCCCGCAAGGTGGTCTGCTGAGGAAGAAGAAGAGGTGAGGAAGAAGGGTTAGAGACGAGGATATTCATCTAACCGCTCAAATGGTAGACTGACCCAAGTTAGGCGATTTGCATAACAATATATGTTTTACACAGCAAAAGATCCATAAAAACAACAACATAAAGAAAACTATCATCGCTCGTGGAACGAGACGGCTCGCTGCCTTTGGCTGCCGGGCGCGAACCAGACGAGCTGCCGACGTGTGTCTCCGCACCGTGGTTGTCCTCGGCCTCCGGCTACTACTGCTCACGCTGGAGCGCAAGGGCCTCTGCACGGACGAGAGCACTGCCTGTTCAAGTCAAGGACGCCCGGTTCCGCCTGCAGGAGGGCTCGATGGCAGCGGCATCCGCGCGCTCCGCATTGAGTCGAGCCTCCGCCGCCCGGTTCAAGTCCAGAACGTCCGGTTCCTCCTGCAGGAGGGCCTCATGAGAGCGGCATCGCAAGGCCCGCCGAGTTGAGCCTCCGCCCCGGTTCAAGTCCAGACGCCTGCCCGCCCGCAGAGGGCCTCGATGGCAGCGGTGATCCGCGGCCCGCCCAAGTTGAGCCTCCGCCGCCCGGTTCACATCCACGACATCCGTTCCACCTGCAGAGAGCCTCGATGGAAGCGCGCCCGCCTGCGTGTCGAAGTTGAGCCTCCGCCTCCCCGCCCTCCTTTAGTATCGCCAGTTGAACTGCTGGTCCGCCTCGCACCATGGGGGACCTGACGCCGCACAAGTCAACGCCCATCGCCTCATACCCATCGGGGCCTTCGCCGCGACCTCCACCATGAACATTGATCAACTCCTCCTCCTCGTAGCTTGGCTCCAGAGAACTCGGGATTGGCCCACCGCAGCAAGCTTGGGAAGGAGGACTCAAGACCACCGCCGCGATTTCTACGCTGGCGCCCGGCCGCAAGATCTTGTAGTACGTGATCTTGCGGCGCACCATGGCTTTCCGCGAACTAGGGATGCTTGATGCGGCTAGGGATCAAAGGTGGGGAAGGGGCTGAGATTAGGTGTGGTTTTAGGGCAGTGGCTGGCATAGGCCGAGCAGCAAGATTCTCGTGTGAATAGTGGTTCCGTGACGACCGACGATCGTTTTGATCAGACATCGCTCTTATCGCTTTCGCATTGCAGCCCGCACGCTGGACCTCCACGCCGCCACCGAATGGAACGCGCTTGCCTTGCGTTTTGCCGCCAGGGACCACAGCTGAGAGCAAACCGACGCCCCTCCCTCCCCGCCAAGGCCATTTTATGCGGAGTAAATAAAAACAGAGGGAGTATACTACGGATGAGGACCCCTTGTCGTGGCCGAACCCATTGAGTAACTGACATGCGGGGCCTAGCAAGCATGGGGTCCGCCAGTAAGTGACCGAAAGGGAGGGTAAGGCAGGGATACATATGTGAAAGAAGCTTCCAATGATATAATTTTCACATTATACATCTCATGTACTATTAATCTTGTCAATAGTCAAATGCGGTTTTGAAAACGATTGAGCATGGTAAATAATATAGCCACCGATGGCTATAAGGAACTGCCATGTCATCTATAGCCATCATCTATTATATGCACTCATACAGTAGTGTGGGCTATAAGGTTGGCTATTTCCCGCAAAAAAATTATAAGGTTGGCTATTGTATTAGTACTTTTTTTCCATCTCATCTCCATCTCTTTCTTCATATTTATTCTACGTATTTAACTAGGAATGCGTAAATAGCTAGGCTTTTGCATGAGAGCTCAATCCTCTTACTTTTTCACATCTCTCTCCTCCACATAGGCCCTATATAAATGGAAGGAGGGAGTACAACTATGAGCACTGCATACTCTAGTACAGATGTTGTCAATACTCCACTAGTACTATTGGACATGGAGCTTAAAAAGGTTACTATTGGACTGGCAATACATGGCGAAATCCTACTAGGAGGAGAATGTGCGAGAACAAGCACATTCACGTGGTTGAAAACAAATTGGAAACCATCTCGAGTACAAATCTAGGAGTACGTACGAGTCTAACAATATTGATTGGGCGTTGTTGAATGTTGATACTTTTTTTTATCAAAGTAGAGATACTTTGACTACACATAAAACTTATATGTAAACTAGAAAGGATAGGAGGGAGTATATTGTACGTTCAAAAACGAAACGAACATTGAATACCCTTTATATATGATTTATGGATGCTATGATCACCAGTTCAAAATTTTGAATCCGCTTTAGGTATCACACATGCCCCCACTGCTCTTCTCTCGATTTCATCTCGGGTCCGAGATCGATTGAAAGAGGACTAGGCGGGTACAATATGTTCGCTTTTGCTTATGAACGCATAATATACTCCTCCTCCGATCCACATGCACTTCTCCACGGGTCATTTCATCATAGAAATGACCAAACCTTTATCTCCTTGCATGACACGCAATTGATCTCTCGAACATCAATCGATCTTGTCAACATGTGTCGGGCATGCATGAACCGAATGGGATGCCAAAACTAAGACGCAACGCGATTAACGTAGTGGAGGCAAAGTGAAACTTCAAACGAACCGCTTGTTTGTATGTATGTCTGACAAATTACAAATAAACATTGGAAATACAAGCATGGTCTAGGCCCACATGCGAATGATACTCGACTGAATGTTCAAATGAGGCAAGCGGGAGGATGGACTCGACCGGAGGGCGACATGATCGATGGAGAAGAGGGTTGGAGACGAATGAGAAATAAGCAAACGCCACATGATTATACTAGACTGGCTCAAATAAACAATAAGTTGTCTCGCTTGGCCTACATAGTGAAAGGCCTAATGTGCAACGCGAAGCACTGACGCTCGAATATGGCCGGGAAAACAGGGAAACCGACATGTGGGGCACACATGTTGGGATGACATAGCGCAAACTAGTTCAATGGAGGAGCTGGCCCACGACCTCGTCGCCGCCGACAACCGTTCATGTGGGTCGTGGGGGCCAACAACGTGGTGCAGCTCCAGCACCGCCTCTGGACACGGCGACCACGGTGAGCGACACGCTCATCGTCACTAGACATGGTCGGTTTCAGTGTGCCGAGGGTGGCGTTAGTGCCGTGGCATGACCAACAACTAGTATGTTTGGTTTGTGCCCAAGGTTGCCCCATCAAAGCATTGGGTAGCCAAAATTTTGGTCGAGGTTTTGGTTGCCCATGATTTGCCGACATCAGCAAGAAAAATGAACTAGAGTTGGCTAGAGTTCATTGGCATGCCAAAAAAATGGCAACCATCCATTTTTGGTTCATGACCAAAACCTCAAAAAAAATGGCAACCATCCAAACAAAGACCAATCTTTGGGTCATGACCAAAATTTTGGTAAGGTGCACTTTGGCCACAATCCAAACACACCCCAACACCCGGCTCCTCGAGGATGCACGGGCGCCGGACGCATCCGCTGGAGTGGTGTAGCGCCAAATCTGCATCCTCGTGGACTCGAGACCAGGCCGGTTGTCTTGTTTTTCAATGACATGCGCCGATCGATGTGAGCAAAGGGCATCTCCAATGTTGCCACGACCGCAGCTGACTACCTGGCACACCAAAACCTCGCCCTCGCTACCGTCATAGTGGTGCGCTCCCAGCCGGTGCCAGCTGCCCGCATTCATGCCGTCCGTCCGTATGCCGTCATAAGAGGCTCTGCGCCCGAGGAACCAACTCCGCGATTTAATGACGCACCAGACGCTTTGGCCTCACCGAATGCAAGATTTAAAGCGGCAACGCCCAGCTAACCTCCACACCATAACGCATCGCCCTCCTACCGCACCACATCCGCCATGACCGCAAGCGCGAACACTCGCGGAGAGCTTGTTCGGGATGGAGCTCGAGGTCGCCGCCGCCAAGTCGCCGCACAAGCGGTGGCCACATCGGGCGGCCGGCGACGGAGCACCGCCAGCCACGCTGGCCCTACTTGCCGCTGTCCAACGTCCGACACCGCCGAGGTCGGGACTCCTCCGAGGATGAGTAGGGCATGGGAGGCGGCAGGCATGGTGTGCCAACCGGCCGCCCGCCTCCCATGTTCTACTTTTCCTCACGGAGACCGCACCTTCACTTCACGGGTCTTGAACCCTGCCCTGCATACATGGAGATAGCAGATGGAGGACGCCCGTCGCCGCCAGAGAATAGGTTTAGGGTCGGGTTCTTTTTATTTTCTGTCCTATAAAATTTCAAATGTAATGAAAATCTACCGTGTTTGCATTAATCTCGCCGGTGTATATGAACTTTCACAATAATATAGTATATTGTAGGAGTACTAGTAAGATGCCAGTATGCTGTACGGAAGATCAAGATCTTGTGGGAGAAAAGGATGAATGAGGGAAGGTTTTATCTACAAATGCACATTCATGCATTTCACATTTTTCTACATCTACGGAACCTACGAAAGGGTTAACGAAATTGCCTCTCTCTCTCTCCTCCCCGATTTTCATGGTGGTGGGCCCTCCTCCCCAATCTACAATCAACAGCTCACACGTTTCACATTATGTTAATTACGTAATCGACTACGAGGTGTAGCATTACTCGTCCTAAAAACCCAACTAAGCCAACCTCCCAAAGATATCGCTGGAAAAGACCCGCCGCTATTGTTTTAGTCGGGATTACCGGATTACTAGTAGTAGTATCGATGGATCGCAAAGCAACAAGTTTTTTTGAGGGGCGAAGCACCTAGTTTAAAAGGAAAAAGGCGGTACACTCACAAGACTTCTGTCATGGTTGCATTGCACCCCACACATGTTCGGTCCTGCACACGGCTCACGCGAACGGAACGCGCTTCGCTTGCCTCTTCACCGACACGGGACTGCACTTGGAGAAACCGACCATGCGCCAAACTCCCCGCCCACCGCGAAAAATCCTCCCCCACCCAAAATTCCCCCAAATCCTAGATTCAACCGCCTTCGCCAACTAGCCAATAATATTCCCCAAACCCTCACCCCGCCCCTCCACTCCATTCGCTTCCGCCAAAGCCGCTCCTCGCCACGCCGATACGCCGGGCGCCATGTTCATCGAGGGGACGACGGCGATCCTCTCGCCCCACAATACGCCTCAGAGACTGCCATCTTCAGCCGCGCCACCACCGCTAGCGACGTTTGTGGAGGCGCGACGGCGATCAGCGCCGCCATCACCGGGCGACGTTCGTGGAGACGCATGGCGGTCAGCTTTCTCCCACGGTACGCGAGATTCTAGACCGAGGCCCCTGCATGTCGGTGTAGCGCTGAATGTTAGCTGATAGACGCTGTTAATCTCACTTTTGCCGAAGTAGTTTACAGTCAATATGCTCTGCTTAAGAAGCTTCCTTGCCCTGTTCTGCACTCAATCTGCTTAGCTGAGATGGCATACCAAGGCCGATTAGTTGCTAAAATATCCTGCCATATATTTATTGTGACGTAGATTGCCATGGTCTAGTAGCCAATCTGTTAGGTGAAATAGCTCTACACCATTTTATACTCGATCTTTGTTGTTGCGATGGCCTTCGATAGTTTGATGGCTATGTGCTCGACCTCCTTGACTGCTGAAACAGCCTGCCATAATTTAGCACTCAAATCTGTTTGCTGAATTAGCTTTACATATATTTAATTACTTAGATCTGCTCGTCCAAATATCTTGCCATAGCTTTAGACACTGACCTAGGTATTTTCTTCTGGACTTCATAAAAAAAGCATATATGTTTTTCCTGTAATATCTAGTAGAAGAACTAATTTGTATGTCTAATGATGGACATGACTTGATAACTTCGTCAAGATTCTCCGCTGCATATGTCGAGGGGTTGAAAACTTCATGAACTTTATCGAGCTGAGTACGGTGGTCCAAATCAGATGTGCTCGCCTGTAGTAGTTGTATGAATTCAGTTACAAGACCCCTACTAACTGTGCAAAATCATCTACACTTGTATGGGATGTCGGTCACATATACTAGGTGGGTTCATCATGGTGAAGCTGTGAACGCCAATGTTATTGACTACGTGGAAGCAGCAGATCACCATCTTGATCCGCCTGATGCTCGTGTGGAAGAGGAGGAGGAGGAGGTGGTGGCGAGCCAGTGAGTTTGACCAACATTGAAATAATGCTACTAAATGCTTGTGCATTCCGTGAACTTTCACCGCAGAAGAAAATGGTGGGCCCGCATGTTGGAACAATGCAACATGGCTGTCACCCTGTGAAATAAGCTGTCAGATTCTCAGCTATGGTCACCTTTCTTCAGTGTGAAGACATCTGAGCGGATGACCAACAAATCATTTGATGCGATGTTGGCTGCTTTCCGCAAAGCTTTCCCAAAAGGCCTCGAGCTGCCACACACCTACAAAGAAATGAAGAATTTCCTTCGTGCAGCTTGGAATTGGATATGATATGATCCATGTTTGTAAGAATAATTGTGTTCTGCTCGAAGGATTATGCCAACTTAAGTGAATGCCCAAATGCAAATCATCAAGATGGAAAGATGGCGATGTGTGAAGAGGATTCCTCATAATGTTCTCGAGACATTTTCCAATTACACCAAGATTGCAGAGGTTGTTTCATGATGTCAAACAAGAGAGGATGTACCGTGGCATTCTAGGAACCAGGATTTCAGAGATCGAATGTAATGAGCCATCCATCACATGGTAGTGAGTGGAAAAGCTTCAATCGTAAACACAAACATTTGTTGTCAATGACCCGAGAAACATTAGACTTGGCTTAGCTTCGATGGATTTAACCCATTTGGCCACCAGAGCGCCACATATAGCATGTGGCCAGTGCTTGTTATCCTCACAACATGCCTCCAAATGTCTCGCACCAAAGAATCAAACTACATGATGGCCTTGCTCATCCCAGGTCCAAAAAGTCCGGAAAGGATTTTGATTTGTTCATGGAGCCTCTTGTGGAGGAACTTCAACATCTATGGAGGGGTGTTCTCACCGAGACCTATATAGCAGCCCACCAGCTGATTTCTTTCACGCGGCTGTTATAATTGGTGCATCCATGATTATCCGCTTTGGGCACTATGTCGATTAACGACACATGGTTACAATGCATGTGTTCGCCGTGACAGAATCAACTGTCATACGCAATACTTAGCAAGATCTCTTACATTGACACCACTGTTTCCTTGCCAAGGACAAGCCGCATCCTAGAAAATACCAAAGACATGTGTTCAATGCAAAGCATGAAAACCGTGATGCGCCAAAGAGGCTCACCGCCGATGAGTTGCAAGTGGAATTAGAGAAGGTCAGGCATATTACACCAGTGAAACCATCCCGATAATGGTAGCGGAAAAGGAAGGCAAGGTAGTAAGAGAGATTATTGTTTACCCGCAGTCCACTTTGTGGGACTTGGAGTATTGGAAAGATTTGGATCATGGCATAATCTTGATGTGATGCACATCGAGAAAAATATATGTGACAACATTATCGGCACACTTCTTAATATTGAAGGCAAGACGAAAGATACCTTAAAATCTAGGATTGATTTGACACACCGGTATCGTAAAGGATTTGCAGTGCAAGATGAAGGTAAACCACGGATATGGCACCAGTATGTGTACGCCTTGGACAAGGTAAAAGAAAAGAATTCTGCAAGGTCCTCACACGTGAGATTCCCACATGGATTTGCTTCCAACCCGAAAGGAGAGTCAAGCAGATGGAGACAAGGTACAAGGGTTGAAAACTCATGACTGCCACGCCCTACTTCAAAGGGTTTTACCTGTTATCCTTAGAGGATTGGGCCGCCCGACTTATACAGAGCAGCTTGCAGAGTTGGGACAATTCTTCGTGGAACTCGCAGAGAAATATCAGATAGATGCTTTGGAGCATCTTAGAGACAAGATACCAACTATCCTATGCACCTTGAGAAGATATATCCTCCAGCCTTCTTTGATGTGATGGTGCATTTGGCTGTTCATCTACCCGATGAGGCACTACTTAGAGGTCCAAGACAAGATGGCTGGATGTACCCTATTGAAAGGCGGCTAGGCACTTTCAAGGGCTATGTTAGGAACAGAGCTAGACCCGAGGGTTCCATTGCAGAGGCCTACATTGCTACTGTATGCTGACATTCTGCTCAAAATACATTGAAACAGCTGATCAGCTTAGCAAAGACGTGGATGAAGACAATCCCGGCTCAATGTTTTGATTATTCTGCTCGAAAGTTACTGTGGAAGAGTCGACAAGAGGACAAACCTAAAGATTTGGACAAAATGGTTTGGTATGTGTTGAATAACTGTCCCGAGATACTACCTTATATCAAGTAAGTGCTAAGTACGCAGCTTATACATCATAATCTACTAAACTTGCAACACATTCTTATATATTTAGATGTTTGACGCGATCACTATGTTGTGCAGATCTACAAAAAGGAGTTATCGCAACAAAATCCAAGAAACATTGACAAACTGGTTATGGCAGGATTTATGTAAATGGTTCAAGAGCCATGTAAGCTTTTGAATTGCACCGCCGCTTTTTTTAATATATTGAGTACATAAGATGATCAGCTTGTCTATTTTCTAACCATAGGTTAAGAAGATGCGGAGGATGGGCAGCAGTTGATGATGCCCTTTACTCACTAGCAATGGGTCTTGATACTGGTAAGACATTATGAATCTTATGTTGTTGGAGATGCGCCACAACACCCTTGCACGAGACGAAGGTGAAGACACAAAACAAAGGCCATCATGAGCACGGATACGATGACAAAGAGACAACTGAAATGTATGCTAACATAATGTATATTGTTCGCTTGCAGATATCTCCAGCCGAGGATCATCGTGTGTGGTTCTGCAGTGCTGTTGCTGGTATAACCTGTTTTCCGTGATCGCAAAACCCAGAGCTGATGATTATTTCAAATCCATCAATGTCAAGGCGGCGTATCTGCATCAACGAGCCTTTTATTTTGGCAAATCAAGCAACACGATATTTTTCTTGAAGACACATTTGCACGAAGCGATGACCGGAGAGTATTGCAAAGGTTTGAGCAGAGGAATTGCTTAATGAAGTTGCACAACAAGATGATGCTTACACTACTCCCCGATGTACAAGATAACACAGATGTTCCTAATATCTTTGAGAACCATCACGTCAATGACGCCGTGAAAAGATTGCCCGTCGTGTTGTGGACATACAAGAGTTGATCAAGAAGAAGCCAACGCTCGAGGACATTGAGGACGAAGAAGAAGATGACACCATGGGGAATTATGATTCAGACCGATACACATGGCGAAGATGTTGACGCCGCACAAGCGGATGATGATTACATTGCTTTTGTCGATTTGCCTCGTCAAGACGCTTTTTATCTACTATGTGAAATTGTGTTTGCTATGACAACTAAACCTGATGAACATGTTGTTTAGTATTTTCCCGTGAGAACATCACTTGTTATGTATGCTGATTTGTGTTTGGTGATTGTATGACTACTAAAACATGATGACATTGTTGTTTAGTTGTACTCATATTTGGCTGTGAAACTTGAATTTGATGACATAGTTTGTTGTTGGACTGCAATTTGCTCGACGCCTTCGAATGAGAACAAAGCTGACCCGATGTGTCCTCTCGCTAATTTATTTATTTATTACCAAAAGGGCCTCTGCTATTTATTTATTTATGAGAAAAGGATACCCCTGATTTCCATTAATAGAAATCATTAGATGTTCACAACACTATGCCCAGCCTGCTACATGTGTTTCATTCATTACTAGTTTCAAGAAAGTGCTCATGTCATAGCCATCGAATACATCACGAGTGCTACATACACCGCAAATAAAGAGACAATCATCCCACAGAGCACATCGATTTTGCCCATTATCTTCACAAGCTCTTTCATCTCCTCATTGCTGTCAAGGCCGCTCAGCACCTGTTGTTTGGCCATGATCGAGGAACTGCATCTTTAACCTTTCGCTCGTGATCTTCCTCTTCTCGCCGCTCCTTTAGTTATTTGTCCAACACCCCAACCTGCTGGTATTGGGATTCCTCGCTAACTAAATAATCAGCGAAGTTGCACTCCCCCACATCATCAACTTCCTAGAAATACAAATCACATGAATCTTCCCTTTCTACACTAATCAAATTGGAAGATCATCAACCAAACTATTAAAAAATCAGCAACCCAAAGCAGCGTAACAACACTTAAACATATTATTACCCCATGATTCGGCATTTGTAGAAGACTCGCCAGGTTGAGGATTGTGGTTGAGACGCGACGGATGACTCGCGTGATTTGCAGAAGGGCACCACACCAACGGCAGCGGGTTGCGATGAGCAACCGCTGCGTGCACACGTGCGACGGGGTGTGATGAGACCCACAGTGCAATGGTACGGTGGCTTACTTGGCGATATTTGGTTGTTGCCATCAAGAGCAGGTGGACGAGCAGCCAGCGGACATGGTTGCTGCAGCCGAGCTTCGATGCTAGGCAGAGTAAGTAGAGAAGAGAAGCTTAACGTTGGATATGTCAGGGCCATTACTTGCGAGTAGCATAGCACCATATATAGTCATAGTCTAGGTTTGATTCAACCAGCCATGGAGCACGCCTCTTTTTCTAAAACTCAGCAACGCCTCTTTATCGGTACACTAGCTTGTTCAGACGCTTCTCAAGTCTTTGATTCCTCCACCGACATCCGGGACCCACCGGAAGGGTCTCTCAGATTTCACTAAAAAACGTGCCCTCACCGACATGTGTCGGATCCACTAGCCATCTTCGCACGCAAGGAAGTGTCTCCTTATTACGCACAAAATGAATACTCCCCTACCACTGGAACCCAGATCGTGGGAGGCTGACTTAGGGCCTACCAAGTTGACGGGACGGAGGGCTTTGTCAACTTAGTCAATATGAACGATTCCAGCTCCAGCTACTATACAATGTTCATCCAACGACAGAGTGCTTCTTCAACCTCTCGGTCTTCTTGCTCCAGCCTGCCCAAACCAGCGCCGGTCGTGTCACGCTGCTCCTACCCCTCGGGTCGGATGTGATGCCGCTGGAGGCCTCACCGCCTCTACTAATCCCACCGCCGCCAGCCATCCCTCTACTCACCCACACCTCGTTATTCTCAAGGGCGACGACAGCCTCACACCGAGCCGAACCAGGAACCTCAGATTCTCTCTCCGCAGGCATCCACCGCCACGCCTCCCCTGCCCGCCATCCCTTCCTAGGCTCGCTGTCGTCCACCGCCTTGGGTTCTCGGCAAGGCGTGGTCAATGTGGTCAACAACTGACTTCTATCGGAAGAGTATTGTACGTGGAGAGGCTGCTAGCTGGGTCCACGACCGCAGCTGGGTCCATGGCCACAGCCTAGTTTTTATATGATTTGCCAAGTAAGTCGCTTTGTCAGGCCTGTTGGGCTGCAAATCTTTCAAGACGAGGAGAGCTTCATTCGGCTGGCCGAGAAAATGGCCTATCAGTAATGAAAAATGGGCTGTACATTTTTAAAACACATCAAACCGGCAATTAGTTTCAAATTTCTTTTTTTCATTTCGAGATTGTAAATTGCATTAATTTTTATGTGTGGAGAATTTGTTGAATTTTATATTGATATACATTTATTTTTAAAATCAGTTTGAATGTGACTCGAAATTTCAGGATTAAAAACAGTTCGGACCGCACCAAATATGCAAAATTTTGTATAATTTTTAACCGTGGCTACAATATGGGCTGTAATGCTAACAAAAAGAATATGGGCTCCAAAAACCTTAAGAATTAGCAAATGGGCTGTAAATTATTAGAAATAATGGCAGATGGGTCAGATGCTGTTTTCCATGATTTGAGGCTTTCTAAAAAAGGTTGACGACAAGCAGAGATCGTTGGATGTCCATCCAATGTCCGCAGGCTTCTTCTATCTCGCTCTTCCTGCTCCATTGCCAAACAAGCGCCAAGGGATCTGCGTCTTCTCCTCCAAGGTCGGGTTATAAGCGTGCCAGCAGGCCTCACCGCCCCACCGCATTCCCATCGCTGGCCTAGCCATCCTCTACTCACCCACACCTGCTGTTATTCTCCGGCGACGACAGATTTAACCAAGAAACCTCAGACAACAGATTCTCCGCAAGGGAAACAACTGCCGAAGTCTTCCTCGCCTCCGTCGCTCCTTCCTAGGCCTCACTGCCGCCCACCGCCTGGTGCTCTCGGCACGGCGTGGGTCAACATGGTCAAGGAACAATCGTTGGATGTGGGGTTCGCAAACCCTTAAGGTTCAACACTAGGGTGCGCGCCAAGTCTTTCCTCCTACCGATCTATGCTCTAGCTCTCTAAGATCTTATGGATGAACTCGATGAACTCACAACATAGAGAGACACGGGTTTATATCGTTCGGGCCACCGATGTGGTGTAATACCCTACCCAAAGGTGGTGGTGGTGGATTGAATCTCGGCCGGTGATGAACAAGACAAGGGAAGAATAGCCTCCGAGGTTGAGGTGTTCTGTGCATATGAACTTGTGGCGTGAGGGTTCAATCTCACCGCCAGCTCGGGATCCGCCCTTGCAGGTGGCTAGTCCTATTTATAGAGGCCCCGGTCCTCTTCCCAAATATCGAGCGGAAGGGAGCCAACAACGGCGGCAATTTGAAGGGGGACAGCTAGTACAAGCTATCCTCGACAAAAGCGGTCTCCGCCGCGAAAAGCTCGGGTGACGCTGCCTTGGGCTCCACGATGACCTCCGCTTTGCCGCCCTCCTTGTCTTGGTCTTGTTGCACCAATATGGCAACCTTTGCCTCGATGCTCGGCACTCTTTCGCCACGCCGCCTCCTTAGCACCAAAGAGGAAATAAGGACGCTGCATGCATCGGCGCTCGCCTGCTCCCGCCTGCACTGCTCATCATGGCTCACGCCACGAGAGCCTCGTGAGGTTTGCCCCGCCTTGATATCTCCGCCTCGCGAGCCTGCTTGGCTAGGCCGCCTGCAGGAGGTCTTATGCCGTCTCGCCACGAGGCTTGGACCGCGAGGGTCTTGGATGCCTTGTTGATGAAGATGGGCCTTACGGCCTGCCGCTTAGCACGCCTGGCCGCAGGTAGGCAAGTCTGGGACCTCGCTCCTGTAACACCGACAGATCCCCGGCCCAAGGTGCTCGGCTTGGCTTCATGGGCGGCTAAGGGTCAAGTTCGAGCACCGCTGCCCCAAAAGCCTCTCGGTCGACGTGGCGGTTGATTGGGCGCATGCTCCGCTTCCCATGCTGCCTTTGAATCCTACTCGCTATGCGGCCCCCACGGCCTACATAGTTATTCCTCCGCCTCCCACGCCTTGCTTCCCCACCCCGCTCCTCGTGGCTCGCTTCTTCTCCAATCTGACTTGCGCCCACCTGCTCCATCACCATGGCGCTGAAACAAGCCGAGAAGGGGAAGAGTCCTCGCTCTTCCGCTGCGCCCGCTCCTTGCGCCGGGCGCCGCCGTCTCGGTGCTCAACGATGAGGCCATGGACAAGGTGCGCCGATGCTTGCTTCCGCTTCAACGACTGGGGGAGACAGTGGTTTGGCCTGCCTCGCACTCGCATGGCTCAGACGGCCACCGAGGTCCCCTGTCGGTGTCAAAACCGCGGATCTCGGTAGGGGGTCCTGAACTCAAGGCCTAGGCGGATGGTAACAGGAGACAAGAGACACGATATTTTTACCAGTGTTCGCCCTCGATGGAGGTAATACCTTACCCCGCTTGATTAATATTGATGATATGTAGTACAAGAGTAGATCTACCACGAGATAAAGGAGGCTAAACCCTAGAAGCTAGCCTATGGTATGATTTTTGTTCGCCCCACGGACTAAAAAACCTCCGGTTTATATAGACAAGTGGATAGGTTAGGGTTACACGAGTCGGTTACAATGGTAGGAGATCTACATATCCAGACGCCAAGCTTGCCTCCACGCCAAGGAAAGTCCCATCCGACACGGGACGAAGTCTTCAATCTTGTATCTTCATAGTCTTGGAGTCCGCCGTGACGATAGTCCGCTATCCGACACTCCCTAGTCCGGACTCCTCAAGAGCTCCCTCGAACCAGGCTTCAATGACGACGAGTCCAGACGATATTGTCTTCGCATTGCAAGGCGGGGTTCCTCCGAATACTTCATAGAAGGTTTTGAACACAAGGATAGTGTCCGCTCGCAAAACAAGTTCCACATAACACCAGAGAGAAAATAACTTTTGCACAGATCTGCTGACGATTCCGCGGGCGTGACATCACACCACGGCCAGCCTTTATATGAATCATTTTTACCGCTTCACCTTAGCTGCTTAGCGAGGCGGTTTCCGACACGCCTTATCAAAGCAGTAGATCGTGCCCCTTATTCCGGGATTCTCATCAATACGGACGCAGTAACCCAACTGCGTCTGCTGGCACGCCTCTATCAAAGGCGAGTCCTAATCGACCACTGTGGTGGGCTCTTGGTATTCAACCTCTTTATAATGAGACCAAGGCCCTCTTCTTTTACACCTCCATCGAAGTTCGCCTCACGCTCGAAGTTCCAACACCCAAAGCTTCAGATTCTGCACTTCGACTTTCGACGATGTCCGCTCCGACCAAGACGGCCGATGGATGTCTTCCTCCATCATGAAGAAGATGTGCTAAAGCTGCGAGACGCCAGTATCCGACCGCGAGATCTCGTGATAGGCTACCTGCTCCAGGCAGGTCATTCCCACTCCCGAGCCCGGGCGAGAACGTGGTGTTCGCTTCCCACTTCTTTCGGGTTTAGGCTTCGACAGATCACGCTAAAGGGGGCTCATGTTTTATTATGGGCTTGATTTCCATGTCTTGAATCCAGAGTCCATCCTCCATATCCTGGCCATTCATTGTCGATGTGAGGCCTTCCTCCATATCACCCCCCACTTTGATTGTGGCTCAAGACCTTCAAGGTGGAGCCAAAGATGACCGGAGGCAACAAGCAGAGTGCGGAGGGGCGGTCATAAGCAAATGTGCTGATGCTCCATGGCCCGAGGGCTCTTTTCAAGAGGAGCTTGGTCTGTGGCAACGGAGTGGTTTTATGTCACCGCCCCCGGGCACCAAATGGGCGGCGATCCCCGCTTCCGCCAGTCCACCACAGCGGCAAGGCGCCATGGGTCAACAAGGCCTCGACTGGGGCCATCCAAGGATCGCTCCTTGCTGCAGGCCGATTCGAGACCTCCAGAAAGAGAGATCAATCTGCTGCAAGGGCGCAGGTTATGGTGATCCGCGCCTTCTGCCTGCAAGCGCCGCCTCCGCCTGTGGGAATTTAATCCGAGGGACCACGAGCCTCCAAAATTTTATGGGCACGGCGCCTGTGGAGATGTATAAACTGTTCTTCGGATCACAAGAGAAGTGTCCGACCTGACCGAGGATGCTGGACTAAGCTGCAATCGCCTGATACTCAAGTAGGTAGTCCCAGAATCGGACAAGCTGTTCATTTATTTATCATATATATATATATATATGTCCTTTAAAGGAACCGCTTGAACAGGAGTGGATAGCCAAGGCAAAGTTAATAGGTGTCCGCTCCTCCCGGAGACCACGCCGGATCCCATGCCGACGAGATGTTGAAGGTCGCATATTTTGAAGAAGGCGAAGGAGGGAGCGGGGAAGCAACTGCCTCTACGAAGGAGGCTATCCAGGAAGGAGGGATTAAAAGTCCTGTCTTTCGAGGAGAGAAGAGGACCGCTTCAGAAGATCCGGAGGTCAAGGCCTCAAAGAGGGGAAGGGAATCTTCATCGGAGAGTCCGACGCTGGGAAGTAACCCAGCCGCACTATTTACCCAAGGGGGTCAGCCCTCCAGCGAGCCGTAAGTAAAAAGAATGGATCTTGTAAATAAGGAACATCCCTGCATTTATTTATGAAGATAACCGAAATTGTACCTTGTAGTTCGGACCTCAGCCCTGCTCAGCAGAGCTCGCCTTCGGGGATCTTTCTTCCGGAGATGATGGAGAGTGAACGCCCACCGCCGCACCTCATGTGAAGCGGATGACCCGGAGGTGTCGCCGCGAGGGTTCCCCTAAGTCCGCGGGCCGGAAGGTCCGCGCCAAGTGGTGTGCGGTCGGAGGAGCTGAAGGACCTGCTCGGCGAAGCGGTTATCTCGTAAGATGACGGTGCTCTAATGGGTACAAAGGATTGAAAGAATTGCATCCACGGAAAGCGGATTGCATGAAGCCGCCAGAGCTTATCGACGGGGTTCGAGGTACGCAAAATGATGTACCTTCCGACACTTATGCATATAAAATGCGCTCAGATAGATAGTAGCCCTCGAGACTCGGTATGTTGTCAAAATTGACATCGTGTCGAGGATCAAATTCTCGCTATAACATATCGCTGCCCCTAAACAGTAGCGGGCGTCCGTGGCCAGCCGGATCGATGAATATGCCAACTAAAGCGGCAACTCGACGAGGCGGATGCTAACATCGCCTGGTCAATAAACGGTTTGACGAGTCACAAGGTATGCGATTTTATGCGACACCTAGTAAGGGAGCTTGACGCCCATGTCTTACTATTTGTATGCTTAATGCAGATGGTGCCGCTGCTGGAAGAGCTGGGCGGAACTCGCCGAGCGAAAGAGCAAGCCAGAAGATAATGGCCGCTTAAAAGCGGCCAAGAGCTAGAAGTTTAACGGGCTGCTTATCGCCAAGCAGAGAGGAAATGGCCGATATGGCCAGCAAGTTGAAGAATGCCGATCGCTGCGAGGTTCTTGAAAAGAACGCCAAGTGGAGCAAGAGGGTTTGAAAAAGGCCGCCGCTGAATCCAAGAATGCCCATTCGCTTTGAGAGCTGCCAAGGAGGAGCTGAGTCGCCGGGCAATTGCGGCCGGAAACCGCTTCGCCAATGGAGGAAATATACGGATCCAAAGTATGCTCATTGGACAAGTTAGGAGTTTGGAGGATGCTTATCTGGACTTGGCGGCGCAGCATCATGGACGCGTTGAGCACTTCCGAGGTCGGCGGCATGTAAGGGAAGAGCTATATTGGTCGCAATCCCATAGTCCGAGCGCCTTCTTCGACCGATCGGTTGGCCGAATGGGCCGAGCTGAATCGATTATCCGGACTTGCCATGCAGCATGTCATGATTTCACTTGTGGTCGGGCGGACCTCCACCAAGAGTTATTTTGGTTTAGTACAGCAGCCTTCCTTGCGCGGTATCGCAGACGACGCAATGAAGCGATCGGGCGGTATTGAGGGAGCGCTGATGGCTATGGCCCGTGTCAAGACATACGGGCAAAGATGAAGGCCACCGACGCAGCATCCCAAGATTCGGATGAAGTTTAGTACCGCCGAGCACTACTTTGAAGAAGTTCCGCCGGCGCTGCTTAATAGAGACGCAGGTTCAAGGATATTATGTTTAAAGGACATGTATGATTTGTGAAAACAATGTTTTCAAGATAATATAAGAGCTTTTTATACTTGTGCGCTCAAGTAGTAAACTACCCCAGGCGGCCGCTTATGTGTATGTATATATAACCTGAAAGATGGCAGTCCTTTGCTTCAGCCCCCACACACATAGTGCGGGGGTGTTTGCAAGGAAAGCGCTTTTTCACACTTAATCCAACGTCTTGGAGGTGTTAAGGAGGTGATAGCGTAGCAAACCAGGCAACCGGACTATAGTGCTTTATCACTTTCACTTAGCCATAGGAGTTCGAGGGTGGGGCTACTATAGCCCCCGGGGCACCACACTCGCCTCAATCCGGGTGCGATGTGCCCGACCGAAAACCGTCCTTCCTTAATGCGGAGGAATCCTAAACATTCCAAAGGAGTCATCGAGTGATTGACCAGCTCTCGCTATATCATGACAGCTTAGTTTTCGACTTTTCTAGTGAGGTGCTCGCCCGCCGAACCGGGCACAATCGCAGAGTTCTCCCGGTGCCGTTAGCCGTGAAAACGGAACGTAAGGCAGCAAAACACAGGAGCCAGGCAACCCAACATTTGACCAAAGACATGATTCGGAGCTGATGCATATAAGTCCTAACTCGAGACGCTGAATACTCCCTAAGGTATTCGGTCTTATGAAAATGGGCGAATAATGCCCTAAGCCCCTCGTGTCCGTGTACGCGAAAAAATTCTGGTGCGCTAATGCCAAACGCCAGCCTCCTCCTCGGTTATAGTAAGGAACCGGGGATGTATATCAACAAGAGACAGAAAAAGGTTTACGCAGGGTCTTAATCAAAAGAATCTTGCAACGGGTCCCTACCGCACGCCTGCATACCGGTGGTTCCATTGTGCCGTATCTCGACGGGTGTAGCACGCCGCTCGTCTCAGAAAAGAGAGGAACTTAGTTTTTAAAAGAAAAGGATCGTGCAAAAGATGTACTGTACATTAAATAAACAGAGTATGAATCAAGGAGGAATAAAATTGAGCTTTAGTGTCTCTTATGATATATGCGCAGCCCTTGTATGGGGTATGCCGCAGTAGGCGCCGGACTGCCTAAGCGTGTCCGGGTTTGAATGACCGATTCAGCTCTTTTGCCTAACGGAGCCGGATAGGTGTGGGGCTGTCAAGGCAGTCTCCCATTCTTTCGCGCTTGAGTAACACTTAATACTTCCTTTTAACGAGATGATGCCGCGGACCGGCATTTTAAGTGTTATAGATGCGTAATGCAGTATTATGCTAAAGCGGGCGAAGCTTCAAGGCCCCAATAGTGCTTGATGGCTACTTTTAAACGGGGTGACATGGAAGATTAACTTTTCATGACGGAAGTTGTCTGATGAACCAACACAACTTCTAGCAAAGATGGAGCCCGCATAATGGGCATATGGGCTCGCATTACTCCTTTAAAGGAGGTGTTGCTACGGCGAATTTTGGTTGGTTCTATCCTCATCCTCATGGATTGTGTCCCGATATATCAGGTTTGTGTCATCGCCGCCATCCATGAGGACTTGTGTAAATTGAATCCACAATTATAGGATCCAATATCAAGGCAGTCCATCCCTGCTCCGGATATTTTCGGAGTAGTCCCGATGGTCGAATGTGATTGGCTTTGATAACCAAAGGGTGCGTGCGATTTTAGTGGGCGCCTTCTGCTTTTTGATCACATGAAGTGAGTTTACTGTTTTGACCTCTTGTGGGAAATTCTTTTGTTTTCCGGGCTCGCTTGTGGTTCTCGCCATCATCCTCACTTGGTGTGTCGAGCCCCTTGTGTTCGGGCGTTGAGTCTCGCCGGACTGTTTGAAGACCCAACAATTTCGTGAGTATGGTTTGCGTGCCTCCCTGTGAGTACTGTGGATTTGACATATCTTGTCCAAGATTTTTTTAGTTGATAGCTCATCGCTATTGTCCTTAAGGGCAATTTTTGTTGTTCTCGCCGGAGCTTTTGAATCCGGGCGCTGACCGTCAGGTTTTTGACTGTTCCTTTAATCCGCGTTGGTCCTTGTTGCGCTGTGGTTTCCCATTTCCATCCCTAATTTCGATGTACTTGGGTCGCTAGTGCTGCATCTTTCTAGCCATCTATCCTCTCCCGCGCAAAAGCGGTCATGAGGCTTGTTAATGCGCCATTGTTCTTGGCTTTTCTTGGCCGAGGTGTCCGGCAAGCCATTCGCCCTGGACGTTGTGTTTGAAAGCTGCTAAGGCTTCGCGTCCGGACAATGACTATTTGATTCTTTTTAGTAAGGAACCTGTTCCTGAATTTCTGGGCTGACTCTCCGGCTGTTGAGTTATGTGACTTAGATCGCTCCAGATCCGGAGGGCGGACATAAGTCCCTCAAAATTTGCCCAAATGCATCCTCGAGCTCTTCCCAGCTTCCAATGGTATTTTCGGGAGGCTTTAAGCCAATGCCGAGCTGGCCCTTTGAGTTTAAGGTAAGTATTTTATGGCGTGAGATCATCTCCTCTAGCCATGTGTATGTGGAGGATGTAATCCTCAATCCATACTCCTGTGGTCTGTTGTTCCGGCAGATGCCTCTATGTTTACGGGTTTGAATCCCGCTGAAATTCATGATCCAAAGACCTCATCGGTAAAACATAGGGGTGTGCGCCCCTCGTATTTGGGTGTGCCGTGATCTTCGGAATTTGGGCGTGTTGCATTGCTTTGACGAGCCTGCTTGGCCCATAGATGGACCTAACTAGGCCATCCTTCGATGTGAATCCTTATGCGGATCGTGATATTGCTTTTGTGCGCGCCATTCGCCGCTTCTTTTGCCGTGGGGTCGCCCATCCGACCGGGTGGCCTTCTTACTTTTTAATTGTGGGGGTCAAGGCCTCCTCGTCAATTCGGCAGTAGCTTTTCGGTAGTTTTAGTTCGGGCGATCGCCGCTGCATTTGTTCATGCGGTGCTGAATATTTTGCTCCATCTCGATCCTGAGTGCGCCTTCCGCTGTTTTGAGTTTCCGCTTGCTTTTTTCAGCTACGCAGCAGGGCGATTTAGCCTTTTCTCGAGGTCATTTTGCTCCAATAGTTTGTCCGGAGTGAGATCGTTCGACTGTTGTCTTCGCCGTGGATAGATTGCTTATCCAAGTTGTCTTGTTTGGATGATTGCTCGATAGCTTGTTCGTTGTCCACCAGTTCGCCTCGCTCTATGGCTGGGTCTTTGTTGAGGCAGGATTTTGTTCGCTGCCACGCTGCCGCTTTGTTCTGCCGAGGGATTTATCCTTCAGAGCGCCCCGTTGTTCCTCGCCTTCATTTCCTTTAGGTGTATCCACCATGTATACATCATGAGATGAGGTGGTTGTCCAGCATCCTACAGTGTTCTGGTTCATTGTTGTCTCCTACATCGCCGCCCATACCGCCGATGTCTTTGGAGTCGAAATCGAGCACGCTGTGTAAGCTTCCCGGCGGCTTCACGGCGGGTGGTGGGTGGCGCCAAATTTCTTCGCCGTCCGCATCCCAACCTTCTTGACCGTAGTCCGCCAGGGCTCTCCGGATGAAGAGAGGGACTTTAGCGATTCAGAATGTCGCCAAAGGGCGAAAAGCCGAAAGATGTCCGCGCCGTGAACTCCATAACGGGCGCCCAATCGGATTTGATTGGCAAGGGCGCGGAGGGTTTGGAGTCCGAGAGGAGTCCGCACTCGGAGTCGAGGTCTTCGCAGCGACAGGATGGAGTTCGCCCAATCGCCAGAGAGATTGTAGCCCCGAGGCGGTGTCCAACCACTCGCCCTCGATCGGGGAATCCGCCCGGATTAAGGGTCGGAGCGGATGTCGGTGCGCCTCCGTGGCAATCGCTCGCCGCAGAGCTAGATCATGCCCATCGAGACAAGGCGCGCGCTTATTGCGGCTTGAACCGTCAAGATCAAGTCTCCGCGGATATCGGCCATGTAGTTCAAACTTCTAAATCTGACCTCGATGGCCGGGGCGAAGCCGATCTGCTCCAGATGGCTGCTTTAATTGCCCGCAGCAAAGCGGCCGAATACGAAGATCTGTCCGGGAGAAAGTCCCACCCCCGACCGCTGCTGTTGTTGATGATCAAGGAGCCATCGGGCCTATCGGTGATGACACAGAGGAACTCTCAATGAAAGCGCCAATGTCGGTGTCAAACCGCGGATCTCGGTAGGGGGTCCCAATCGCGCCTAGGCGGATGGTAACAGGAGACAAGGGACACGATATTTTTACCTGTGTTCGGGCCCTCTTGATGGAGGTAATACCCTACCCTGCTTGATTAATATTGATGATATGGGTAGTACAAGAGTAGATCTACCACGAGATCAAGGAGGCTAAACCCTAGAAGCTAGCCTATGGTATGATTGTTGTTCGCCCCACGGACTAAAAACCTCCGGCTTATATAGACACCGGATAGGTTAGGGTTACACGAGTCGGTTACAACGGTAGGAGATCTACATATCCAGACGCCAAGCTTGCCTCCCACGCCAAGGAAAGTCCCATCCGACACGGGACGAAGTCTTCAATCTTGTATCTTCATAGTCTTGGAGTCCGCCGTGACGATAGTTCGCTATCCGGACACCCCTAGTCCGGGACTCCCTCAGTCCCAATCTTCATATATGCCCTTGGGCTGGCCTCGATTCTCCCTTTCTCCGCCTTCTTCAATGATGTGCTTGAGCATTATCGATCCACATGCTGCATCTCGACCTCACCGCGGACTTCTTCTTGCCGTTTTCGCCAGGTGCAAAGCCATGGTGGGCATCGCCCTTCGTGGCTCTCCTCCGCTACTTCTTCTCATTGCATCCGGACGACCTCGCAATGCTTGGGTGCGGAGCTCTGTGCCGTGGCTGCGACGGGCGGGCGAGGGATCGATTTCGAGCTTCCTCCATCCACGAGCGAATCCGACACGGCGGGTGTTCGCTGATGCTGGTGTGCTCGGCCTCTCGCTTCAGCTCCGCTGGGCCCGCCGCTCCAACCTCGCTCGGGGCCATCAAGAGCTCATGAGCCCTGGCCTTGCCCACGCCCTGCCTGTAGAGGCTATCAAGGATCGCGTGTAACCGCCCGATGGTGGTGAAGGAATTCGCCCAACGCCGGGTCACCCCGCTTCAGCGCCATTCTCGCCCACTATGGACCTTTTGCTCAGCAGCTGTGACCACATGAGGTTTCAGGAGTCCGGCTCCTTCTTGGGACGCCGACGAACAAAGGCTCAAGGTCCCGATGGTTGTCAATCTGCCGCCGAACTGCCCGGAATAGCTGCCCGTCAGACGCCGCAAGAATAAGGATGAATTTGTAAAGGACATGCCTCTTTGATGAATGGGGGCCGGACCGTCAGCTCGAGGGGCCTCGGAGAACCCTGGCCGTCAGGTTCCCTTCCTTGCCCTTGACGCTGGGCTCGCCCCAAGTGTCAGTGCAGGTAGGCAAGCTCAGGCGGAGACCGACGGCTCGAGTGCTGAGGAGCACGCGCCGAGTGGTGATCATGGGGCATCATCCGCAGGAGCTTGCCACCCCCCTCCTGAGGCGTCGGTTGCTGAGGAGACGCTGCATGCGACTCCCGAGGTCAAGGCTCCAGGAGCCTCGGGAGGTCTTGGTGAAACGGTGCCCGGCTGTTCGCCGCAACCAAGCATCCCTGAAGACATTCTCCCGAGATCTTCTTCGTCCTGCTGCGACCGGCCACGCCCAGCTGCTTCGGGTCGCCTTTGTGTGGACTTCGAGGAGCTCCGCAAGAGGAAAGGATCCCAGCGGCAGCAATATCTTCGACCGCTGAAGCGGAGGAAAACACCCCGGATGTAACTTTCCATATTTGTAACTCCAACTCTTGCCATTTTCGCATTGTGATATGATATTCCTCCGTGGTTGGGTTTTTCTTCATTTTTGCATTTTGTCCATGTCATGCATTTCATATCATGTCATCATGTGCATCTCATTTGCATACGTGTTCGCCTCATGATTCCGAGCATTTTCCCGTTGTCCGCTTTTGCAATCCGCACTCCTATGTCCCCGGCGCCCCTTTTACATTTTTTCCGTGAGCGGTACTAAACTTTCTCGAATGGACCGAGGTTTGTCAAGTGGCCTTGGTACACCACCGTAGACCACCTGTCAAGTTTCGGGTCATTTGAGCTCGCTTGGTACTCCAACGGTTAACCGTGACTCAAGAAAGGCCTCTTTTAAGTTGCAGCCCAACACCCTTCAAAACAGCCCAATAACCCATCTAAGTCACTTCCATGTTCTCCGCCGCTTGATCACGATCGTGGGTAAAACTACACCTCATTTGGAGCTTCCTAGCTCCTTCTACCTATAAATACACCCCCCATTTCCAAATCCGATGAAACCCTAGACAATTCTTCCTGGCGCGCCGGACGAACCGACGGGTCGGACGGCACGCACCGCACCGACTAATCGCTGTCAACCACGGCAGCACCACATCGCGCCTGCCACGCCACTGCTGGGGCGCGCTGCCCTGGCCTGCCTCTTCCTGCCTGCTGCCCGCAACAGGCCCCGCACATGGCCGCGCCGCTGCCTGCCGCGCCCGATCAGGCCGCCTCGTCATTCGCCGCTGGGCCGGCCGCCTGCCGCCTGACCTCCGCGCCGCCGCCCCGGAGCCGGGAGCTCGGCTGCGCCGCCGCCTCTCCTCCGCCCGCCTCTCCCTCCTCCGCTCCCCTCCTCCGCGCCCGTCCGCCGCGCTGTCTCCGCCGCTCGAGCCTCGATCCGTCCGAGCCGGATCGGATCTGAGGAGAAGGGTTGACTTTCCTTCCCCCTGCTTCTCTAAGTCTTTTATTCTGTGATTATTTTGTTGCATTTTCAACATCATAACTTTGCACTCGTGGCTCTGCATTTTGCGTGTAATATGTCAAAATGTTCGCCTCAAGAGTAGATCATTTCATCTCATTGCATCATTTTCATTTGAGCTCATCTTGATGCCCGAAATGCTGTTGGAAGAGGGCTATGTGATGTTAGTTTCAGATTCTTAACAGAACATGCACTTTTGTCATTTTTGCCATGATTGATGTGTGCATCCTATGATCTTGAGTCCTACATGTGTTTTGTAATATGCCATGCCATCTTTACAGGGGTGTATGCCATGTATTTTTGTGATCTCTGTGGTGACTAGCACAAGCATGCAAACTAGGCTTCATGATGTTGCTGATTTCAGCCCCTGTTTTGCTGATATTTTTATGCCATGTTAACTTGATGCTACCGAGAGATCCATGCATATTTTGAGATACTTCAGTAAGGATGTTTTGAACATATGGTTATGCTCTATCCATCCATGCCTTTGTTTGCAATTATGGAGAGCCATAGCTTGAGTCAATCGAGCTCTACTTTTGCTATAAAATATTTCCTGGCAGATTGTTTAAATGTTATTCAATTTTGCCAAGGTTGTTGTAGTTGATCCGTGTATGCTATGATGTTGTTCTTGCCATGTATATCTTCTATGACATGTCTTCTTGATGGATGTATGCTTAGCTTATCATGAGATGCTCTGTAGTGAGTGCATCGAGCTCTTAAACATGCCTACTTGTTATCTGTTTTTGTCATGCCCTGTTGCTGAATCTGTTAACGAAACTTGCTATATTGACATGGGTGTTATTATATTTTCTGCTCCATTTTGGCTTATGGTAAGTAAGGGACTTTTGTTCTATGCTTTGAGTAGATTCATGCCATGCCTTGTTTTGCTATTATAAGTTCCTGTAGCATGTTATTTTTGCTCAACATTGCTTCCTCGATGCTGATTTTGCCATGTTCAAGATTTTCACTAAGTCCGTGAAGCTGATATATTTTGCACTTTTGCCATGCTTGTTTGGACCTGTTATGATGTGATTTAGCCGTAGCTCAGTGTTCATCTTTTGTCAAGTATCTTGAGTAGATCACTGCCATGTGCTTTGTTGGTACGTTTGGGTGCAGTAGCTTAATTTCTTGTTGCTTGCTATGTGGCATCATGTGTTAATGGCAGATTTGTGTCATTCTTGTTTTGCTTGTCATTTGCAAACCGTGCATCCGATTCCGTGATCTTTATATCGATTTCAACCAAATCATCTCATCTTTCCAGCGGCATACTTGGTTTACCAAGTTGATGCCTGGTTCATCATTTTCCTTCCGAGCACGATATGCATTGCATATCACATCTCGCATATCATGTCATGTTTTGCATCATGTTGCTTGTGCATTGCACCGTGATTTATTGTGGTTCCTTTGTTTGTGTTCTTGCTTTGGGTAGAGCCGAGACGAGTACGTGAACGAGGAACCTGTTGAGAACGCTTACGAGGATCAAGCTTTCGACAACTCGAGAACTTTGCGCAAGATGACCATACCTCGAAATCACTTCTATCTTTGCTTGCTAGATGCTCGCTCTTTTGCTATGCCTATGCTACGATGCCTATCACTTGCTTATCATGCCTCCCATATTGCCATGTCAGCCCCTAACCATCCTTTCCTAGCAAACCGTTGATTGGCTATGTTACCGCTTTGCTCAGCCCCTCTTATAGCGTTGCTAGTTGCACGTGAAGATGAAGTTTGTTCCTTGTTGGAACATGGAGATGTTGTTCCTTGTTAGAACATGTTTACTTGTTGGGAATATCACAATATATCTGCTATAATTAATGCATCTATATACTTGGTAAAGGGTGGAAGGCTCGGCCTTATGCCTGGTGTTTTGTTCCACTCTTGCCGCCCTAGTTTCCGCCATACCGTGTTATGTTCCTTGATTTCGCTCCTTACACGGTTGGGTGATTTATGGGACCCCTTGACAGTTCGCTTTGAATAAGACTCCTCCAAAGAAGGCCCAACATTGGTTTTACCATTTGCCACCTAAGCCTTTTTTCCCCGGTTTTCGCGAGCCCGAGGGTCATCTTTATTTACCCCCGCCAAGTGCTTCTTCGAGTGTTGGTCCAAACTAGAGCACCGTGGGACCATTCCTTGGCAACTTGGATTACGTTGGTACCTGACGCTTAGCTTATCCGGTGTGCCCCGAGAACGAGATATGTGCAGCTCCTATCGGGATTTGTCGGCACAATCGGGTGGTCTTGCTGGTCTTGTTTTATTGCTGTCGAAATGTCTTGTAGTCCGGATTCCGAGACTGATCGGGTCTTCCCGTAGAAGGAATATCCTTCGCTGACCGTGAGAGCTTATAATGGGCTTGTTGGGACACCCCGCAGGTATTATCTTTCAAAGCCGTGCCCATGTTATGAGGCAGATGGGAATTTGTTAATGTCCGTTGTAGAAAACCCGGTTGACCTTAATTAATACACATCAACCACGTGTGTAACCGTGATGGTCTCTTCTCGGCGGAGTCCGGAAGTGAACACGGTGTTGGAGTTATGTTTGACGAAGTAGTTTAGATCACTTCTTGATCGCTACTAGCTTCACGACCGTGCGTTTTGCTTCTCTTCTCGCTCTCTTTTGTAATGTAGCCACCATATATGCTAGTCGCTGCTGCAGCTCCACCTCACAACTCTGTCCTTCCTATAAGCTTAAATAAACTTGATCTCGCTGGTGTGAGATTGCTGAGTCCCCTGACTCACAGATTCTACCAAAACAGTTGCAGTGCCGACGATGCCAAAGCAGTGTGACGCAACCGAGCTCAAGTGGGAGTTCGATGAGGAACGTGGTCGTTATTATGTGTCTTTTCCCGATGATCAGAGTGGAGCTCAGTTGGGACGATCGGGATCTGTGTAGCATTTGGGGTATCTTCTTTTATTTTGGTTCCGTAGTCGGACCTTGAGTGTAATCTGAATGATGGATGTTTATTTATGTATTGTGTGAAGTGGCGAATGTAAGCCAACTATGTATCTCTTTCCTTAAGTATTACATGGGTTGTGTGAAGATTACCTCACTTGCGACATTGCTTTCAATGCGGTTATGCCTCTAAGTCGTGCTTCGACACGTGGGAGATATAGCCGCATCGAGGGCGCTATAAGTTGGTAATCGAGCCATCCCGACTTAGGAGCCCCCGCTTGATTGTTTGTCATGCGTTGTTGAGTCTAGAACAAATTTTTTTGAGTCTTAGGATTATATATATCGGAGAGTAGGATTCTTTTTACTCCCCAGTCCCTTCGTCGCCTCGTGAGGTCTCCCGACGAGAAGTTTTGACTCTCCTCTCCTCAAATTTCACTAAATTTTTTTAGGATCACGCTGGTATCTTGGAATCGTTCCGATGGTTTTGTGACGAGAACATTGTTCTTGGTGCCTCCCGACATTTAGGGGTTGTGGCAGTGTCCCGGGAGTTGAGCTCCGAGGTGTTGTCGCCACAATTTTATCGCTGCAGTTCGAATACCCGAGTTTTGCCGACATCGAAATCTCTTTTGTACAGCTTGTTGGTGAGATAACCCCGATAACCCAAAGATCGGGCGAGCTCGGAGTATTGCCATGACTCAGATAATGGATGCTTTTCAAGGTCGAGGTACACGATTTCAAGGTTTCTTGGTTATGTGTTGACGGATGGATACAATGGATCTAGGTATTGTTAGTTTGGGTGATATATTTTGTGTCCTCGTATCCCCAACACCAGATTGCATAACCAGAAAGTTTCGGGAGTTTATAGGTGGGATTCAAGTAGCTCCTAGCATTTCTTCCCGCAGATATTTGGTTTGTGATTGGGTAATCCTTACCACTTATTTGTTCCAGTCGTACCTTGTATTTTTTTTCATCAACTCTTAATCAAGTGGCTTCTCACCTTTATGGACGTGTGATGTTAGCTTTTGGAATTCATTCGTTCATCCTTGTTCGAATGTTTATTGTGAATACTATATGTTGCAATTTCTATCCGTTGATTCAACTTGTCTATCTGTCTATCAAAGTGCTAACGGATGTCACCTCTTCAGATGGCTCCGCCAACGCGCCTGAATCCGGATCGCAATGATGGGAGTGAGTCGAACCTCCACCTCCACCTCCGCCTCCCGGAGGCTCTGGCAAGCTATCATGGCAGCCACCAATGCCAATGCTCAGATGATTTTGCAACTCTTGCAAGAGCGTACCCAAGGGCAAGGCAACCAAGGAAATCAAGGTCAAGGCAACAACCAGCCGCACTTTGCTACCCTCAATCAGTTCCTCGCTAATCAGCCGAAGTCTTTCAGTTTCTGTGTCGAGGCCACAGACGCCGACGATTGGCTTGTGGACATCTGCAAACATTTTGAATGTAGCAATGTCAGACCTGAGGACTTTGTCAAGTTTGCTTCGTTTCAACTCAAAGACCAAGCTGCTGAGTGGTACCAGCAATACAAAGATTCCATAGGAAGTCGTGTCATTTCCTGGGATGAGTTCCGCCGAGACTTCAGAGCTCACCACATTCCGAAAAGTGTTGTTGAGAGCAAGCGTGAGGAGTTCCGCAATCTCAAGCAAGGCAACATGTCTGTGTATCAATACAATATCCAGTTCCAGAAACTCGCTCGCTTTGCTAAGCAAGACGCCCCGATGAAAAGAGTATGATCTATCAATTCAGAGGTGGTCTCAGAGAAGATCTGCAATTAGCTCTCGTGCTTTTGAGCCGTAAAAGTATGATGAATTCTACAACATGGCATCAAGCAAGAAGCTGCCCAGCTCAAATGTGAGGCTTCTAAGAAGAGAATCAGGATGCAGTTCAGTCTTCTTCTTCCTCTCAAGTGGCAGCTAAGCAGAAGTTCTACCTTCCTCCTCCTCCGCTTCGCACAGCCTTATCAGCAGAAGAACTCAGGTGGTCGTGGATCTTCCCACCCACCCAACCCAAAGCTATCGTAACAAGTCTAATTCTCAAGCTCCAAGGTCAAATGCTCCTTATCACCGTCCGCTCTCAGAGGTGACTTGCAACAAGTGTCAGCAGAAAGGTCACTAACACCCCGGATGTAACTTTCCATATTTGTAACTCCAACTCTTGCCATTTTCGGCATTGTGATATGATATTCCCTCCGTGGTTGGGTTTTTTCTTCATTTTTGCATTTTGTCCATGTCCTGCATTTCATATCATGTCATCATGTGCATCGCATTTGCATACGTGTTCGTCTCATGATTCCGAGCATTTTCCCGTTGTCCGCTTTTGCAATCCGCACTCCTATGTCCCCCGCGCCCCTTTTACGCTTTTTCCGTGAGCGGTACTAAACTTTCTCGAATGGACCGAGGTTTGTCAAGTGGCCTTGGTACACCACCGTAGACCACCTGTCAAGTTTCGGGTCCTTTGAGCTCGTTTGGTACTCCAACGGTTAACCGCACTCTCGCAAAGGCCTTTTAAGTTGCAGCCCAACACCCTCCAAAACAGCCCAATAACCCATCTAAGTCACTTCTATGCTTCACGTCGTCGGATCACGATCGTGGGCGAAAACTACACCTCATTTAGAGCTTCCTAGCTCCTTCTACCTATAAATATAGCCTCCTCCAAATCCGTGAAACCCTAGACAATTCTCTCCGGCGCCGGACGAACCTGACGGCCGGACGCCTGGTCTCGCCGCCGCCAGGCCGACTAACTGGCCGCCACGTGGGCAGCAGCATACACATACATCGCCCTGGCCACTGCTGGGCTCGCTGCCCGTGGGCGGCCCTCCCGCCCGCGCCTGCCCGCGCCACAAGCCGGCCACGGCCACCTGCCGCTGCTGGCTGGATCAAGGCTGCGCCCTCAGCTCAGCCGCTGTCGCTGGCCGCTGGCCCGCCTGCCTCCTGTCTCCGCTGGCCGTCCCGGAGCCGGCGAGCTCCCGGCCGCCTCACCTCACCTCTCCTTTCTCGGCCGTCCCTCCTCCGGCGCTTCGTCCCGGCGCCGCTGCTCGCCGCTGAGCCTCGATCCGTCCGAGCCGGATCGGATCTGAGGAGAAGGGTTGGCTTTCCCTTCCCCCCGTTTCCCTCTAAGTCTATTCCTGTGATTATTATGTTGCATTTTCATCATGTCATAACTTTGCACTCGTGGCTCCGTTTGGGGCATATAGCATACCGAAATGTTCGGCTCGAAGAGTAGATCATTTCATCTCATTGCATCATTTTCATTTGAGCTCATCTTGATGCCCGAAATGCTGTTGGAAGAGGGCTATGTGATGTTAGTTTCAGATTCTTAACAGAACATGCACTTTTGTCATTTTTGCCATGATTGATGTGTGCACCCCATGATCTTGAGTCCTACATGTGTTTTGTAATATGCCATGCCATCTTTACAGGGGTGTATGCCATGTATTTTTGTGATCTCTGTGGTGACTAGCACAAGCATGCAAACTAGGCTTCATGATGTTGCTGATTTCAGCCCCTGTTTTGCTGATAATTTTATGCCATGTTAACTTGATGCTACCGAGAGATCCATGCATATTTTGAGATACTTCAGTAAGTATGTTTTGAACATATGGTTATGCTCTCTCCATCCATGCCTTTGTTTGCAATTATGGAGTGCCATAGCTTGAGTCAATCGAGCTCTACTTTTTCTATAAAATGTTTCCTGGCAGATTGTTTACATGTTATTCAATTTTGCCAAGGTTGTTGTAGTTGATCCGTGTATGCTATGATGTTGCTCTTGCCATGTATAACTTCTATGCCATGTCTTCTTGATGGATGTATGCTTAGCTTATCATGAAATGCTCTGTAGCGAGTGCATCGAGCTCTTAAACATGCCTACTTGATATCTGTTTTTGTCATGCCCTGTTGCTGAATCTGTTAACGAAACTTGCTATGTTTACATGGGTGCTATTGCATCTTCTGATCCTTTTTGGCTTATAGTCAGTAAGGGACGTTTGTTCTATGCTTAGAGTATATTCATGCCATGCCTTGTTTTGCTATTATAAGTTCTTGTAGCATGTTGTTTGCTTGCTCTGAACATTGCTTCCTGATGCTGATTTTGCCATGTTCAGTATTTTCCTAAGTCTGTGAAGCTGATATATTTTGCACTTTTGCCATGCTTGTTTGGACGTGTTATGATGTGATTTAGCCGTAGCTCAGTGTTCATCTTTTGTCAAGCATCTTGAGTAGATCACTGCCATATGCTTTTATGGTACGTTCGGGTGCAGTAGCTTAATTCCTTGTTGCTTGCTATGTGGCATCATGCTGTTAATGGCAGATTTGTGTCATTCTTGTTTTGCTTGTCATTTTCAAACCGTGCATCCGATTCCGGTGATCTTTATATCGATTTCAACCGAAATCATCTCACCTTTCCAGCGGCATACTTGGTTTGCCAAGTTGATGCCTGGTTCATCATTTTCCTTCCGGAGCACGCATACGCATTGCATATCACATCTCGCATATCATGTCATGTTTTGCATCATGTTGCTTGTGCATTGCACCGTGATTTATTGTGGTTCCTTTGTTTGTGTTCTTGCTTTGGGTAGAGCCGGGACACGAGTACGTGAACGAGGAACCTGTTGAGAACGCTTACGAGGATCAAGCTTTCGACAACTCGAGAACTTTGCGCAAGATGACCATACCTCGAAATCACTTCTATCTTTGCTTGCTAGATGCTCGCTCTTTGCTATGCCTATGCTACGATGCCTATCACTTGCTTATCATGCCTCCCATATTGCCATGTCAAGCCCCTAACCATCCTTTCCTAGCAAACCGCTGATTGGCTATGTTACCGCTTTGCTCAGCCCTCTTATAGCGCTGTTAGTTGCACGTGAAGATGAAGTTTGTTCCTTGTTGAACATGGAGATGTTGTTCCTTGTTAGAACATGTTTACTTGTTGGGAATATCACAATATATCTGCTATAATTAATGCATCTATATACTTGGTAAAGGGTGGAAGGCTCGGCCTTATGCCTGGTGTTTTGTTCCACTCTTGCCGCCCTAGTTTCCGCCATACCGTGTTATGTTCCTTGATTTCGCGCTCTTACACGGTTGGGTGATTTATGGGACCCCTTGACAGTTCGCTTTGAATAAGACTCCTCCAAAGAAGGCCCAACATTGGTTTTACCATTTGCCACCTAAGCCTTTTTCCCCGGTTTTCGCGAGCCCGAGGGTCATCTTTATTTACCCCCGGCCAGTGCTCCTTCGAGTGTTGGTCCAAACTAGAGCACCGTATGGGACCATTCCTTGGCAACTTGATTACGTTGGTACCTGACGCTTAGCTTATCCGGTGTGCCTCGAGAACGAGATATGTGCAGCTCCTATCGGGATTTGTCGGCACCGTCGGGTGGTCTTGCTGGTCTTGTTTTACCATTGTCGAAATGTCTTGTAGTCCGGGATTCCGAGATCGATCGGTCTTCCCGTAGAAGGAATATCCTTCGCTGACCGTGAGAGCTTATAATGGGCTGTTGGGACACCCCGCAGGTATTATCTTTCAAAGCCGTGCCCATGTTATGAGGCAGATGGGAATTTGTTAATGTCCGTTGTAGAAAACCCGGTTGACCTTAATTAATACACATCAACCCGGTGTAACCGTGATGGTCTCTTCTCGGCGGAGTCCGGAAGTGAACACGGTGTTGGAGTTATGTTTGACGAAGTAGTTCAGATCACTTCTTGATCGCTACTAGCTTCACGACCGTGCTTTGCTTCTCTTCTCGCTCTCTTTACGTAATGTAGCCACCATATATGCTAGTCGCTTGCTGCAGCTCCACCTCACAACTCTGTCCTTCCTATAAGCTTAAATAGTCTTGATCTCGCGGGTGTGAGATTGCTGAGTCCCCCTGACTCACAGATTCTACCAAAACAGTTGCAGTGTGCCGACGATGCCAAGGCAGGTGACGAACCGAGCTCAAGTGGAGTTCGACGAGGAACGTGGTCGTTATTATGTGTCTTTTCCCGATGATCAGAGTGGAGCCCAGCTTGGGACGATCGGGATCCGTGTAGCATTTGGGGTATCTTCTTTTATTTTGGTTCCGTAGTCGGACCTTGAGTGTAATCTGAATGATGGATGTTTATTTATGTATTGTGTGAAGTGGCGATCGTAAGCCAACTATGTATCTCTTTCCTTATGTATTACATGGGTTGTGTGAAGATTACCTCACTTATGACATTGCTTTCAATGCGTTATGCCTCTAAGTCGTGCTTCGACACGGGAGATATAGCCGCATCGAGGGCGCTATAAGTTGGTAATCGAGCCATCCCGACTTAGGAGCCCCTCGCTTGATTGTTTGTCTGGCGTTGTTGAGTCTAGAACATTTTTTTTTGAGTCTTAGGATTATATATATCGGAGAGTAGGATTCTTTTTACTCCCCCCCCTTCTGTCTGCCTGGTGAGGTCTCCCGACGAGAAGTTTTGACTCTCCTCTCCTCAAATTTCACTAAATTTTTTTAGGATCACGCGCGGTATCTTGGAATCGTTCCGATGGTTTTGTGACGAGAACATTGTTCTTGGTGCCTCCCGACATTTAGGGTTGTGGCAGTGTCCCGGGAGTTGAGCTCCGAGGTGTTGTCGCCACAATTTTATTATTGCAGTTCTCGAATACCTGAGTTTTGCCGACATCGAAATCTCTTTTGTACAGCTTGTTGGTGAGATAACCCCGATAACCCAAAGATCGGGCGAGCTCGAGTATTGCCATGACTCAGATAATGGATGCTTTTCAAGGTCGAGGTACACGATTTCAAGGTTTCTTGGTTATGTGTTGACGGATGGATACAACTGGATCTAGGTATTGTTAGTTTGGGTGATATATTTTGTGTCCCTCAGATCCCCAACACCAGATTGCATAACCGTAAAGTTTCGAGTTTATAGGTGGGATTCAAGTAGCTCCTAGCATTTCTTCCCGCAGATATTTGGTTTGTGATTGGGTAATCCTTACCACTTATTTGTTCCAATGTATTTTGTATCAAGACAGATTTTTTTCATCAACTCTTAATCAAGTGGCTTCTCACCTTTATGGACGGTGATGTTAGCTTTTGGAATTCATTCGCTCATCCTTGTTCAATGTTTATTGTGAAGACTATATGTTGCAATTTCTATCCGCTGATTCAACTTGTCTATCTGTCTATCAAAGTGCTAACGGATGTCACCTCTTCAGATGGCTCCGCCAACGCGTCTGAATCCGGATCGCAATGATGGGAGTGAGTCGAACCTCCACCTCCACCTCCGCCTCCGGAGGCTGGCAAGCTATCATGGCAGCCACCAATGCCAATGCTCGATGATTTTGCAACTCTTGCAAGAGCGCACTCCAAGGGCAAGGCAACCAAGGAAATCAAGGTCAAGGCAACAACCAGCCGACTTTGCTACCCTCAATCAGTTCCTCGCTAATCAGCCAAGTCTTTCGGTTTCGTGGTCGAGGCCACACACGCCGACGATTGGCTTGTGGACATCTGCAAACATTTTGAATGTAGCAATGTCGACCGAGGACTTTGTCAAGTTTGCTTCGCTTCAACTCAAAGACCAAGCTGCCGAGTGGTACCAGAATACAAAGATTCCAGAGGAAGTCGTGGTCATTTCTCGGGATGAGTTCGCCGAGACTTCAGAGCTCACCACATTCAAAAGTGTTGTTGAGAGCAAGCGTGAGGAGTTCCGCAATCTCAAGCAAGGCAACATGTCTGTATCAATACAATATCCAGTTCCAGTAAACTCGCCGCTTTGCTAAGCAAGACGTCCTCGATGAAAAGAGTATGATCTATCAATTCAGAGGTGGTCTCAGAGAAGATCTGCAATTAGCTCTCGTGCTTTTTGAGCCGTAAAAGTATGATGAATTCTACAACATGGCATCAAGCAAGAAGCTGCCCAGCTCAAATGTGAGGCTTCTAAGAAGAGAATCAGGATGCAGTTCAGTCTTCTTCTTCCTCTCAAGTGGCAGCTAAGCAGCAGAAGTTCTACCTTCCTCCTCCTCGCTTTCACAGCCTTATCGCAGAAGAACTCAGGTGGTCGTGGATCTTCCCACCCACCCAACCCAAGCTATCGTAACAAGTCTAATTCTCAAGCTCCAAGGTCAAATGCTCCTTATCACCGTCCGCCTCAGAGGTGACTTGCAACAAGTGTCACAGAAGGTCACTATGCTAACAAGTGCTTCAACCAAAGGCGCCTTCCGCCTCCTCCCGTGTGAAATCTTCCAGCAATGCAAAGGTCAAGCATAATCCCAAGTCTGCAAAGGTGAATATGATGAATGCAGCTCAAGCAGAGGATTCTTCCGATGTGATTATGGGTAATCTTCCGCTAATGATATTCCTGCAAAAGTTTTATTTGATACCGTGCATCGATTGTTTCATGTCAAGATCATTTGTTGCAAAGCATGATTTCATTTCAAAATGTTGGAAAACCTTGGGAGTTGTTTCTCCAAATTTCTTCTATGAGGGCTACCACAATGATTCCGGATGTTTCTATCAAGATGGGCGACTATAGATTTCTATCTAAACCAATTGTTCTTGGTGACTCGGATATTGATCTTATTCTGGATGGATCGGCTTTCTCAAAGACAAAGCTCAGCTTGATTGTGCTGCTGTGAAATTCAATTGACTCACTCTTCTAATGATGTGATCATCTATGCCGCCGTGATGAAACCATTCGGTTGTTTTCTCTCAATGAGAAGGGCGAATTGATGCTATCTCTCGATTCCATTGCTTGTAGAGTACCAAGATGTCTTTCCGTAAGAGCTTCCGGAATGCCTCCTCATCGCCGCTTGAGTTCAAGTATCGATCTTGAGCCCGCATCGAACCCGCTTGCAAGCGCCCATACAAGCTTGGACCTAATGAGCTGAAGGAATTGAAGAAGCAGCTCGATGAACAAGAGCGTCTGGTTTGATCGATCGAAGTTCATCTCCTTGGGGTTGTGGTGTTCTTTTGTCCGTAAGAAGGATGGCACGGACCGCTTTTGCGCCGACATCGCCCATTGAATAAGAAGACAATCAAGAACAAGTATCCACTTCCCAACATCAATGAGCTTTTCGAGCAACTCAAAGGTGCTAAAGTGTTCTCCAAGCTTGACCTTCGATGGGTTATCATCGATTCAGATTCGTGAACAAGATATTCCCAAGACAGATTCGTAACAAGCTTTGGTTCTTATGAATATACTGTCATGTCTTTCGCCTTGTCAATGCTCCTCCAACATTCTCTCGATGATGAACTTCATCTTCAACCCCTACACCAATGAATTCGCCTTGGTCTATCTTGATGATATTTTGGTCTTTCCAAGAATAAGAAGGATCATGCCAAACATTTGCGATTGGTGCTCGACAAGCTCAGAGAGCATCAATTTATGCTAAGTTTTCCAAATGTGAATTTTGGCTTGATGAAGTGCTTTATCTTGGTCACATCATCTCCGCCAAGGGCATCGCTGTTAATCCCGAGAAGGTGTCTCGCAGTTGTGAATTGGGAACCTCCTCGTAATGTCAAGCAGCTCCGCAGTTTTCTTGGTCTTGCAAGCTATTGTCAAGATTCGTTGAGAACTTCTAAGATTGCAAAGCCTCTTTCCAACCTCCTCCGTAAGCATGTGAAGTATGTCTGGTCTCCCGAGTGTGACGTTGCTTTCAATACTCTCAAAGAGAAACTCGTCACAGCTCCTCGCCTTGACTCCTCCCGATGAATCCAAGCCATTCAAGTTTTCTCGTGATGCTTCTTCAAGGTCTCGTGCTGTGTTAATGCAAGAGAAGAGAGTTGTGGCTTATACCTCTCGCCAGTTGAAGCTCAACGAAAAGAACTACCCCACTCACGATCTTGAGTTGGCGGCAGCTTGTCCATGCATTGATAACATGGAGACATCTCTTGTTGGGAAGGAAAGTGGACATATTCACCGATCACAAGAGTCTCAAGTATATCTTCACTCAACCCAACCTCAACCTCGTGCAAACTCGATGGGTCGAAATGATTCAAGAGTACAACCCAAGTATTGAATATACTCCGCAAGGCCAATGTCATTGCAGATGCTTTGAGCAGAAGGCTTATTGCAACAGCTTAATCCTCAAGCCCTTCCAACCGGATCTCTGTGAAGCTTTCCGCAAGCTGAATCTTCAAGTTGTTCCTCAAGGCTTTCTTGCCAACCTCATAGTCTCTCCTACTTTGGAAGATCAGATTCGTGAGGCTCAACTCCCGGATACCATGGTGAAAAGGTGAAACGTGGTATCGACAAGGGCATTTCCAAGTACAAGTGCTTCCACATTGATGACAAAGATACTTTTCTTCGAGGACCGGATTGTGGTTCCAAAGGGTGATCTACGAAAGTCATTATGAACGAGGCACACAATTCGCTTCTATCCATTCATCCCGAAGTACGAAGATGTACCATGACCTCAAGCAGTATATTGGTGGACTCGAATGAAGCGAGAAATTGCTCAATTCGTGAATGAGTGTGATGTCCGCAGAAGAGTGAAAGGTAACACCAACGACCAGCTGGTCTCCTCCAACCTCTTGCTATTCCAGAATGGAAGTTTGATCATATTGAAATGGACTTCGTGACTGGATTTCCAAAGTCCAAGCGTGGAAATGATGCTATCTTCGTTGTCATTGACAAGCTTACTAAAGTGGCTCATTTTCTTCCTATCAAAGAATCTATCACAGCAGCTCAGTTGGCAGAGCTATACACATCCAGGATTGTCTCCTTGCACGGCATTCCACAATTGATCTCTTCAGACTGTGGCAGCATCTTTACCTCCAAGTTTTGGGATTCTTTTCAGAAGGCCATGGGCACCAACATCGCTTCAAAGACAGCTTTCCATCCTCAAACAAGTGGCCAAGTCGAGCGAGTCAATCAAATCCTTGAAGATATGCTCGTGGCTTGTGTCATTTCCTTCGTATGAAATGGGAAGATTGTCTTCCATATGCCGAAGTTCTCCTACAACAACAGCTTCCAAGTTTAGTTCGCAAGGCCCCATTCGAATTTCTATGGCAGAAGTGCCGATTCTCTCAATTGGTCCGAGACAGTGAACGCCAACTTCTTGGCAACGACTTGATCACGTGGTCAAGAAATGTGCAAAGTCATTCGTGAGAATCTCAAAGCCGCTAATCGCGCCAGAAGAGCTATTATGATGACAAGCACCGTGATGTGGCTTTTGAAATCGGAGACCATGTCTACCTCCGCTCTCCAATGAAAGGCACTCGCCGCCTCGTATCAAAGGGAAGCTTGCCCCTAGATACGTGGGTCCTTTCAAGATCATTGGCAAAAGAGGCGATCTCGCCTATCAACTTGAGCTTCCATCCAACTTTGCAAACGCACGATGTGTTTCACGTGTCACAGCTTCGCAAGTGCTTCAAGACTCGAGCGCACTATCAACTTCAAGAAATTGACCTCCAAGAAGATCTCTTATCATGAGCACCCCTGCTGTTATTCTTGAAGAAACCGAGCGCAAGACTCGCAACAAGTCAATCAAATTCTGAAAGTGAAGTGGTCACACCATTCCGACCGAGAAGCCACCGGGAGCGCGAGGATCACCTCCGCTCCAATATCCGAGTTCTTTCAGTCCTAGATCTCGGACGAGATCCTCTTGTAGTGGTGGAGGTTGTAACACCCGGATGTAACTTTCCATATTTGTAACTCCAACTCTTGCCATTTTCGCATTGTGATATGATATTCCTCCGTGGTTGGGTTTTTCTTCATTTTGCATTTTGTCCATGTCATGCATTTCATATCATGTCATCATGTGCATCTCATTTGCATACGTGTTCGCCTCATGATTCCGAGCATTTTCCCGCTGTCCGCTTTTGCAATCCGCACTCCTATGTCCCCCGACGCCCCTTTTACTTTTTCCGTGAGCGGTACTAAACTTTCGAATGGACCGAGGTTTGTCAAGTGGCCTTGGTACACCACCGTAGACCACCCGTCAAGTTTCGGTCATTTGAGCTCGCTTGGTACTCCAACGGTTAACCGTGACTCGCAAAGGCCTCTTTTGTTGCAGCCCAACACCCTCCAAAACAGCCCAATAACCCATCTAAGTCACTTCCATGCTCTCCGTCGTCGGATCACGATCGTGGGCTAAAACTACACCTCATTTGGAGCTTCCTAGCTCCTTCTACCTATAAATATAGCCTCCCTCCAAATCCGGTGAAACCCTAGACAAATTCTCTCTGTCACGGACGAACCGACGGACGGGCCCACGCGGCCGGCTCAAGGCTTCGCTAATCCGCCTGCCGCTGCCTAAGCGCTGGTCGCCGCCTGGCCGGGCGCCAAGGCCGCCTCGCCTCGCTGTCGCTGCCATTGCCTTTGAGCTCCCAAGGCCGCCACCGCCGCCTCCCGCCGCTCGCCTTCTCCTTCTCCGCCGGTACCTCCTCCGGCGCTGGCCCTCCGCCGCCGCTGTTCGCCGCTGAGCTCGATCCGTCTCGAGCCGGATCGGATCGAGGAGAAGGGTTGACTTTCCCCCCCCGCTTTCTCCAAGTCTTTTTCTCGTGATTATTTTGTTGCATTTTCAACGATCATAACTTTGCACCTCGTGTCTGCTTCGCGGCGTGTAATATGTCAAAATGTTCGCTTCGATGAGTAGATCATTTCATCTCATTGCATCATTTTCATTTGAGCTCATCTTGATGCCCTAAATGCTGTTAGAAGAGGGCTATGTGATGTTAGTTTCATTCTTATCGTAACATGCACTTTTGTCATTTTTGCCATGATTGTGTGCATCCTATGAACTTGAGTCCTACATGTGTTTTGTAATATGCCATGCCATCTTTACAGGGTGTATGCCATGTATTTTGTGATCTCTGTGGTGACTAGCACAAGCATGCAAACTAGGCTTCATGATGTTGCTGATTTCAGCCCCTGTTTTGCTGATATTTTTATGCCATGTTAACTTGATGCTACCGAGAGATCCATGCATATTTTGAGATACTTCAGTAAGGATGTTTTGAACATATGGTTATGCTCTATCCATCCATGCCTTTGTTTGCAATTATGGAGTGCCATAGCTTGAGTCAATCGAGCTCTACTTTTGCTATAAAATGTTTCCTCGCAGATTGTTTACATGTTATTCAATTTTGCCAAGGTTGTTGTAGTTGATCCGTATGCTATGATGTTGTTCTTGCCATGTATATCTTCTATGCCATGTCTTCTTGATGGATGTATGCTTAGTTTATCATGAATGCTCTGTAGTGAGTGCATCGAGCTCTTAAACATGCCTACTTGTTATCTGCTTTTGTCATGCCCTCGCTGTTGAATCTGTTAACTAAACTTGCTATATTGACATGGGTGTTATTATCTTTCTCGATCCTTTTGGCTTATGGTCAGTAAGGGACTTTTGTTCTATGCTTTGAGTAGATTCATGCCATGCCTTGTTTTGCTATTATAAGTTCCTGTAGCATGTTGTTTTCTTGCTCAACATTGCTTCCCGACATCGATTCTGCCATGTTCAGATTTTCACTAAGTCTCGTGAAATTGATATATTTTGCACTTTTGCCATGCTTGTTTGGACCTGTTATGTGTGATTTAGCCGTAGCTCAGTTGTTCATCTTTTGTCAAGCATCTTGAGTAGATCACTGCCATATGCTTTGTTGGTACGCTTGGGTGCAGTAGCTTAATTTCTTGTTGCTTGCTATGTGGCATCATGTGTTAATGGCAGATTTGTGCCATTCTTGTTTTGCTTGTCATTTGCAAACCGTGCATCCGATTCCGTGATCTTTATATCGATTTCAACCAAATCATCTCATTTTTCCAGCGCATACTTGGTTTGCAAGTTGATGCCTGGTTCATCATTTTCCTTCCGAGCACGATATGCATTGCATATCACATCTCGCATATCATGCCATGTTTTGCATCATGTTGCTTGTGCATTGCACCGTGATTTATTGTGGTTCCTTTGTTTGTGTTCTTGCTTTGGGTAGAGCCGGAGACGAGTACGTGAACGAGGAACCTGTTGAGAACGCTTACGAGGATCAAGCTTTCGACAACTCGAGAACTTTGCGCAAGATGACCATACCTCAAATCACTTCTATCTTTGCTTGCTAGATGCTCGCTTTGCTATGCCTATGCTACGATGCCTATCACTTGCTATATCATGCCACCCATATTGCCATGTCAAGCCCCTAACCATCCTTTCCTAGCAAACCGTTGATTGGCTATGTTACCGCTTTGCTCACCCTCTTATAGCGCTGTTAGTTGCAGGTGAAGATGAAGTTTGTTCCTTGTTGAACATGGAGATGTTGTTCCTTGTTGGAACATGTTTACTTGTTGGGATATCACAATATATCTTCTATAATTAATGCATCTATATACTTGGTAAAGGGTGGAAGGCTCGGCCTTATGCCCGGTGTTTTGTTCCACTCTTGCCACCCTAGTTTCCGCCATACCGTGTTATGTTCCTTGATTTCGCTCTTACACGGTTTGGTGATTTATGGGACCCCTTGACAGTTCGCTTTGAATAAGACTCTCCAAAGAAGGCCCAACATTGGTTTTACCATTTGCCACCTAAGCCTTTTTCCCCGGTTTTCGCGAGCCCGAGGGTCATCTTTTATTTACCCCCGGCCAGTGCTTCTTCGAGTGTTGGTCCAAACTAGAGCACCGTATGGACCATTCCTTGGCAACTTGATTTGCCGGTACTCGTACGCTTAGCTTATCCGTGTGCCCGAGAACGAGATATGTGCAGCTCCTATCGGGATTTGTCGGCACAATCGGGTGGTCTTGCTGGTCTTGTTTTATTGCTGTCGAAATGTCTTGTAGTCCGGGATTCCGAGATCGATCGGTCTTCCCAGTAGAAGGAATATCCTTCGCTGACCGTGAGAGCTTATAATGGGTTGTTGGGACACCCCGCAGGTATTATCTTTCAAAGCCGTGCTGCATGTTATGAGGCAGATGGGAATTTGTTAATGTCCGTTGTAGAAAACCCGGTTGACCTTTAATTAATACACATCAATCAAGGTGTAACTGTGATGGTCTCTTCTCGGCGGAGTCCGGAAGTGAACACGGTGTTGGAGTTATGTTTGACGAAGTAGTTCAGATCACTTCTTGATCGCTACTAGCTTCACGACCGTGTTTTGCTTCTCTTCTCGCTCTCTTATGTAATGTAGCCACCATATATGCTAGTCGCTGCTGCAGCTCCACCTCACAACTCTGTCCTTCCTATAAGCTTAAATAGTCTTGATCTCGCGGTGTGAGATTGCTGAGTCCCGTGACTCACAGATTCTACCAAAACAGTTGCAGGTGCCGACGATGCTGCAGGTGACGAACCGAGCTCAAGTGGAGTTCGACGAGGAACGTGGTCGTTATTATGTGTCTTTTCCCGATGATCAGAGTGGAGCTCAGCTTGGGACGATCGGGATCCTGTAGCATTTGGGGTATCTTCTTTATTTTGGTTCCGTAGTCGGACCTTGAGTGTAATCTGAATGATGGATGTTTATTTATGTATTGTGTGAAGTGGCTAATCGAAGCCAACTATGTATCTCTTTCCTTATGTATTACATGGGTTGTGTGAAGATTACCTCACTTATGACATTGCTTTCAATGCGGTTATGCTCTAAGTCGTGCTTCGACACGGGAGATATAGCCGCATCGAGGGACCGAGGGGACGCCATGAGGAAGAGGAGGTCCCGGTGCGTGAGGAGGCACTCGACTCGAGGCCATGGAGCGAGCCGCGAGCTCGAGCAACCGGAGAAAAGGGAGCGCTGGTTGCTCAAGTAGAAGACGCTGCTAGTTTCATGAGGCTTGCCGTGGATTTGTCACGCAGATGTCCTTAGTGTCGACTTAGTCGCGAGGCCAACGATTCATGCGGTAGCTTGAGAGGGGTTGATCGACCAGACACGCAACATACAAGACAAGGATTTAGACAGCTTCGGGCCCTAGGAAACATCATCCGTAATAGCCCTACATGCTGTTTATGGCTAGATATCATTATGCTCATCGTGAGATGCCGATAAGCCAGCCCCCTTTTGTTGTGTCTAGCCCTGAGATTATTGTTCTTCTTGCCCGTCCCTCTTGGGAGCCCTGCCCCTCCTATATAAGTTGGAGGGCGGGTTACATATGGAGTCCTAGTAGGACTAGGGCTAGTCTATCTTTTTTACAAGTTGAATACAAGTCGTGGTCTTGCTTCGATATAGGAAATATTCGTCATCCCTTTAATCTTAAGCCAGCCCACCATAACATGAGCCGCCTTCGGGCCTTGGGCCTAGTCTTCTATCCGACCCATTGCTGGGTCATCCGTGAGTCGTCAGCTCGTGAGTCGTCTGACTAATGAGTCGCTGCACTGCGTGACTCGCCAGCCCTCCCGCTGGTCACGGTGAAGATTCAAGTCCGCCGGTCATACTCCTGCCGGTCATACTCTGGGTATATCCCGACATTAGCCCCCGCTTAATTTGGATTTATCCATGTTAAACTAACCTGCAATATAAACACGAAAACAAATTTGACAAAGTTGTGTTCTGGTTAAATATTCTTTGTAAGTCGGCACTTGATCATCCTAAGTCCTTGTCATCTCCTTCTTGATATGTATCCATAATCTCATAGCAAATCTGTTTAGCAGATATGTTCAAGTTTAGCCAATGCAAAAATCCAGATACTTCCTTTGAAAAATCCGTCAATGTGCCAGCTTCGTAGTCAATTTACTGACATTGGTCTCTTGTTGAGAAATATTGTAAGAGATAATCCACTTGAGTTGGCTTTCAATGCTCTGACTTGACAAAAATATTGGTCTTCGAAAATTCAACTTACCTTCAGCCAGCTTGAAGATATAAAACTTGTCGGTTCATGATTTCCAAAATTGCTGGGTTATAAATAGACGATGCCGAGTCATAATTGTCGACGATGCCGGTTTATGATTTTTGCAGACACCGGGTCAATCTGATTTACTCAAAACTGAGAATTTGAAGATATTTTCCCTTATATCCATATTACCTATAGCCCCTAAGGGACGGTTTAATCAGCATGAATAAGCCGACTTATCACCATGGCTTTGAATAAAATCCAGCTTGTGTAGCCCCATCACCGGCTATAGTCATAGTAGTGTAGCGGGTCATCCTAGAATTGTCTTCAACAAAGAGCAATATGCATTAGCCCTCATGTCGGGTCATTATGTAATAATGAGGTGGACTTTGTAAATATGATGATGTAAATTTGAGCAAGAACGTAGCCCCAAGGGCCGCTTAGTAAGATAATATCGAGCTGGACTTTTCATTGAAATAATATCATATGATGTAACCCCATCCCGGGCTTGAGCCCACATCCACAAGGTTAAGAGCTTTGTGCTTTACCAACCGAGTTGTGGATCCTTCAATATAATGGAATAAGGCTTGTGTATCTTGAATTTTAACAGAGCAATTGGTAGCCCCTAAGGGCCGCCCATTACAATGGGATAAGTCGGTCTTCAATAAGGCCAATAAAATGACTCCAAAGCAACATGAGACTTGCATATTTGATGTAACCTCAACTTGATAAATGTAGCCCCCAAGTGCCGTGGTCGTAAGCCCGCAGCGACTCTGGACTATTTCCTCCATTGTAAAATAAATCATGCCCATTGATAAAGATAATAGTCATGCGCTTAAAGTGACTTTTGAAAACCTCAATCATAATAATCGTTATTGATAATCACAATAGAAATTAGCCATGTTGGCTATTCAAGATTTGAATAATATAATCCCAGATGAAAACCTCAATCATTCAATATCATCATGAAAATCCAGCTAGTTTTGGCTATTCAAGATTTGAATAATATAATCCGTATGATGAAACCTCAATCATTCAATATCATCATGAAAATCCAGCCAGTTTTGGCTATTAAAGATTTGAATACCTCATCGGTTGACAAGTAAACCGAGTTTAAATACCGTGCGCTTTGGCCGATGATTTACTTAATGTTCATTCATTGTAACCTGTGTCTTATAGCCCTTGAGAAAATCAATAATTGACAACCCTTTTGAGACACCAATTTCAATGATGAGCTTGGATCAAGTATTTATATAAGTCATAACTTCAAATCATGCATGTAGTTTAAATAATATATACCCCGGCGACTTAACGTTAAGATCTGTATGGTAACCACCCAAATGTAGTCTTATCCTACACACAAGTAGATTACAAGATCCCTATGATCCTTGAATGATAACGCCGTTTATGTGACCCGACAAAGAAATTGATTCTCGTAAGAGCCAAGACATATGATATTTGTGACTACTCAAATACTTGCATTGTATAAAACAGATAAAATTTTTGAGGCTTCGATTCAATACGATCAAGAAACTGCTCCAAAGGGGTTAAGTTAAGATTCAATACGATCATATAGCCCCCCAGTATGCTATGCTGTCGATCAAAGTGGGTATCGATAGCTATGTTCTCTTTGGTTCAAATACGACCTATGTTTGAACAGAAGCCCCAAATGACCTTAAAAATTGTTTAACGACGCTGGTTCGAATACGATCCACGTCGATTCCCAAAGGGGTTGAGCTATGATTCGCATACGATCAAGAAGCCCCCAAGTAGGTTCAACAGTTGCTAATCAAAAGGGTATCGACAACTATGTTCTCTTTGGTTCGAATACGACCTATGTTTGAACAGGAAGCCCCCAAGTGACCTTAAAAATTGTTTAATGACGCTGATTCGAATACGATCCACATCGATTCCCAAAGGGGTTGAGCTATGATTCGGATACGATCAAGAAGCCCCCAAGTAGGTTCAGCAGTTTGCTAATCAAAAGGGTATCGATAGCTATGTTCTCTTTGGTTTGAATACGACCGATGTTTGAACAGGAAGCCCCCAAGTGACCTTATAAGTTTTGGCATTGCGCCGATCAAGAGGGTACTGATAGCTATGCCCGATGAGTAGGAAGCCCCCAAGTGACCATAATAAGATAAGCCGTAAGCAGCATACCCATGTTTTGAACTGCCACAGATCATGGCAGCAAGCTTTTTGGTAACCATTAATTTGTCTTAGATCTCAAACTTAGTGAGATTAATTCTTTTTGAACCGGAAATTTTTAAACCGGATATTGAGATCCTCAAAACTTTGTAAGGGACAAATTTACCTTGATCCGGATGTTGAACCGGTTTTCGAGCTTCAAAGCTTTATGCGTAGAGATCTCTTGAGCTATATTTTAAACCGAATCTTCATTTTGAACCGAAATTTTTCTCGCGGCTTTAAAATATTCGCTAATAAAGCAAGAGCTCTGTGGTCGGGTTATCTTCCTTCAATGACCCGGAGTTCTTGAATTCATTGAAACCGCTAATTTTGCCGAGCCATACCATTGTAGTTCTCGAAGTCTCAAGATGACTCAAGAGTCGGCTTGAGATTCTCCATATTTGACCATAGCATAAGGTGTATATCATTGGCGCTGATAACGCGAATGAATCCACGTAAGGTTGAGGTGGATCATGCGGTTACAATGATCCCGTATGAACCATATCAAGAACTCGCCAATGGTTCCTTCCAACCGGTTATTTGAAGTTAACCAAACAGCACTGGCGCGCATTTGTGCGCTGCCCATTGAGCCATCCGTGACGGCGGCTGATAATACATGATAATTTGCCTCCAATTTGTTGAAGAAACCAGACTTCCCAAGCAAGGACTTGCTCATACTAATAAACAACTCATGCGCATAAAAAGGGCTCAATATGTTGATGTAGACTAGGCCATTTAGAGACGGACGGTAAAGACGACCGCAACATCTCGAGGCGGCATGCATGATAAACCGCCGTATGCTAGGTGTAACAAAGTGACGGGCAATTTGTCCTCCTTGTTGTAAGACGGCGTGGTCGCGAGAGACGGCCACGGGCGTTGTAAGCCGGGCGCGCGTCACGAAGACGGCCACGACGCTAGTAAGTCAAGTATGGAGTCTGCTGAGTAATATCACTTTTGTCATAAATAATTGCCCCTGATAAACAATATTGCAGACCAAGGCAAAGATAAACTTGTTCTTTGACAAAAATAATATGTGCTAATAAAATATATTTTAGATGGATATCACCTAATGTGCCAGGCCGGAAATAACCCGCCATGAAATTGATGATCATTAGGTGAAGTTGAAATCACCACGGGTGAACCGCCGCGCGGTAAACCTGCAAGCGGTGGGTGAGTCGGCCGTGACGCTTGTAAGCTGGCACAAACATGTGAACTGCCACGAGGGCAGACGGGCGAAGTCGTCTGGCGCTGCCAGGCGGCGCGACGGGCGAAGCTCGGCCATCGCTTTTGTAAGCCGGGCCGGCACGCTGATGTAGACCGGACCGTAGGGCGACGGCTGTATAAACAACACTATAGTGCAGAGTGGTCGCTTTCAAAAAATTTAATAAGTACTGATAAAAGTAAACCGATGGATATCACCGATGATCTCGGACGGTAGATGATCTGTGGTGCCACTGTCACGGGCTTGTCCATCGGATGATGATCCATATACGCATCTAAAAAGGTCCGGAGGAGTACGTAATATTAGTAGCGATGGATTAGTATAAACTCACGTTATTTGGAGTGGCAACCTGTGTAGCAATTTCACGTGAGATGCCTTGAAACCGCGAACGCTTAGCGCCTCTTGGCTGTGGTCAGCAATAGCCGAGACCGTGGTCCGGCACCTGGGCCTCCCCGGTCATAGCTGCCTGTGGTTGACTCAGTCCATGTCTTCCTCCAAGTCGTATTCTTCTTTTCCTCCTTTCTTTTTTATGGAAAAGTAGCTGACCGTGACGCTTCTCCCTTTTGACTTGTAAGGTAAACATGGTAGTTTCTTAGGTAGATGTTGCGATTTGGAGAAACCAATATGAACTTGTGACTCCTCTCAGCCTCCCGTAGTAGTCAGCGCGTAATCGCTGCAATTTTTCTTCTCGGGAGTAGCAAAGACCATGGACGCAGGAATTGCAACTTGCAGTGAACAGATCAGTTAGGGGCATTTTTTTTTGGCAGCGAACTGGCCGGGCTGACTCGTAGAAACAGGCGGGTCAGCAAGATGAGGAGAGGTCGCCGGTTGCCGCTGGGAATCGTGGTCGATTTCACCTTTGTGAAAAAGTAGTACTGCCAGATCGATCTTGACTTGACGCCGGCTTGACGTATTTGTTACTGCACATTGACGTGACTTGACGCCGGCTTGATTCTACCGTGGATTAGTACTCCACTAGTACTTTTGCATACGCGGTATCTAGCTTGATCCATTGGAGGAAAACAAGAGATTACGGCGATTTAACCACAACGCAGGATTGCTTCGTGTAGGTTTCAGTGTATCCGCCCCGTAACCCGAGTAGGAAAGCTGCAAACAGTAAAGTTTAATCTCGGTCTTGACGATTCTTCTCGACGGCAGCGGCACACATAACCCTAACCTCTCAATCTTCAAACTTGCATCCGCCAACCTCAAAATCAATCATAACTCTGAATATAAGCCGATGAATGTGCTGGCTTTGTCCAAGGCTGTCCCACGCCAGTTATCCGGCGGCTTTTCATGCTGGTGCTTTTTCATCCGACATACCACAAGCTTCTCAATCCCTTAAAAGATCCCTCCAAGAACTCAACACCATCGCGGCGCAGGCCCCACGGGGCGCGCCAACTGTCGGGATTTGTCACAGCAGATGTCCTTAGTGTCGACTTAGTCAGTGAGGCCAACGATCTATGCGGTAGCTTGAGAGGGGTTGATCGACGAGACGCAACACACAAGACAAGGATTTAGACAGCTTGGCCTCGGAAACATCATCCGTAATAGCCCTACATGCCGCTTATGGCTAGATCTCATTATGCTCATCAGTGAGACGCCGATAAGCCGCTCCCATTTTGTTGTGTCTAGCCCTAGAGATTATTGTTCTTCTTGCCTCGTCCCTCTTGGGGAGCCCTGCCCCTCCTTATATAAGTTGGAGGGGCGGGTTACATATGGAGTCCTAGTAGGACTAGGCTAGCCCATATTTTCATGTTGAATACAAGTCCGCCTTGCTTCCGCAGTGAAATATTCGCCATCCCTTCTTTCTCTTAAGCCGCCCACCATAACATGAGCCGGGCCTTCCGGCCTTGGGCCTAGTCTTCTATCTGACCCGCCGCGGGTCATCCGTGAGTCGTCAGCTCGTGAGTCGCTTCTAACCAAAGGAGCCGCTGCACCCATGAGTCGCCAGCTCCTCCCAAGCAGGTCACGCAGAAGCGCCAAGTCCGCCGGTCATACTCCGCCGGGTCATACGCTGGGTATATCCCCGACAAGGCTGGAGTTGATGAGGAGGTGAAC